>VDFB02052503.1:0-65168 GCA_007258455.2 Sequoia sempervirens
TTGGAACCTACTGATGGGCCTACTGACATTGTTATTGGGAAAAAGAGACCTCTATGGGCCAGACGTACCATGCAAGAGGCTGAAAGTTTTGCAGCTGCTAGAGGCACATTCAGAGAAAGTAAAAGGCCACATAAGTTCTCCAGTTATGTTGCCTTAATGAGTCAGATTATAGAATCCGAGCCTACCTGTGTTGAGGAAGCATCTAGTCATCAGGTTTGGAGAGATGCTATGGTAGAGGAGTATCAATCAATTCTTAAGAATGATGTTTGGGACATTGTTCCTAGACTCGAGGGCAAGTCTGTGGTATCTTCTAAATGGCTCTTCAAGATCAAGCATGCTGCAGATGGGAGCATTGAAAAGTACAAAGCAAGATTTATGGCTCGTGGGTTTTCTTAGAAAGAGGGAGTTGATTATGAAGAAACATTTGCTCCTATTGCTCGCTATATTTCTGTCAGAACTATCATTGCTATTGCTGCATCTAGAGGATGGAAGATTGACTAGATGGACGTGAAGACAACTTTTCTCAATGGAGTGATTGAGGAAGAAGTTTATATAGAGCAACCTGATGGATTTGAGGTTCATTGGAAGTAGTCACATGTTTGCAAGTTGAAGAAGGCCTTGTATGGTCTTAAGCAGGCTCCTCGTGCATGGTACGAAAGGATTGATCGGTACCTGTCAAGTTTGGGCTTCTTGAAAAACAATGCAGATTCAAATCTCTATTTCAAGGTAATCAATGGTGAAGCATTAATTTTGGTTTTATATGTTGATGATTTGATGCTTATTGGAGAAGATCACCCGATTCTTGAGTGTAAGGAGTTGACTTCTGAATTTGAGATGAAGGATCTTGGGCTCATGCATTACTTCCTTGGCTTAGAAGTCTGGCAGAAACCAGATGAAATGATTCTAAGTCAAGGGAAGTACACCATTGATATACTCGAGAGATTTGGTATGATGGATTGCAAATCCATGTCTACACCCATGGAGACCAACCTACATAAGTTGAAGGAGGCTGCAACTAGTTCAGACTTAGTGGATCCTACATTGTACAGACAGCTAATTGGATCATTGATGTATCTAGTTAACACTAGACCTGATATTTGTTATGCAGTGAGTGCACTTAGCCAGTTTATGTGTGATCTAAGACAGATACATCTTGTTGCAGCTAAACATATCTTGAGATACTTGCGTGACACAGTTGGATATGGGTTGAGGTATTCTTTAGATGCAGACTTGGAGTTACATGGTTATACTGATTCTGATTGGGCAGGTTGTGTCATAGATCAGAAGAGCACCTCTGGTTGTTGCTTCAGTTTGGGTTCTGCTATGATTTCCTGGTGCAGCAGGAAGCAGTCATCTGTAGCATTGAGTACAATAGAGGCAGAGTATATTGCAGCTTGTATGGCAACTCGGGAAGCAGTGTGGCTTCGTAAGCTCCTTGCAGGATTGTTTGGACAATCAATGGAGCCTACTATCATTCATTGTGATAATCAGAGTTGTGTGAATCTTTCTGTCAATCCTGTGTTCCATGACAGAACCAAGCACGTTGAGATCAAGTACCACTACATTAGAGATATGGTACTGCGGAAGGTTGTACAGTTGAGGTACATCAACACTGATGAGCAGACGACAGATATTCTCACCAAGCCTCTCTCCAGGATAACGTTTGTTTACTTTCGAGATAAGCTTGGTATGGTGGAGAATCCAGCCTTGACTAAGAAAGAGTCTTAGTATCAGTGAGCCTGTTTAATGAGTTCTTCTCTGTGAGAGAAGTTCAAGGTGAAATCCCTTGTTAATGCATTTTCCTCTGAGATAGAGGAATTTGAGGTGCAAGCCCTTGTTAATGCATTTCTCTCTGAGATTTGAGTTGAAAGCCCTTGTTTCCACCCTCTGAGCTGAGTCATGGTGGATGTCATGTGTGAGACTCCATGACATATCTTGTACTTGTGTTTCACCCTTTGGGAGAGCTATGGTGAAAGTCATGTTGAGGTGACAACATCGCGCAAGTGATGAACACTTGTACACACCGTAGTATGGTTGTAGCCATTATGGTTGATATCGTGTTGAGGCGATATCTAATATCACATTGAGGTGATATTCTTCTTTTCACTAATGGTTGTTGCCATAGTGATAGACATCACGTTGAGGTGATATATCTTGTGTAGCTGGAAGTTTACTCCCTAGCTGAGAGGGAGTGTTGATGTTACATGCAGCGTCTGGAATAATCTTCCAGTGATCTTCTTATTGGTGAATAAATTAAATAATAGCTCTAAGCTATTTAATTTATGGAGTCTCAAGAGGCGCGATTTTCTGTAGAAGACACTTCTATTTGTTAAGAGTATAATATTAAATGAAGAGGCACATTTATCTTAACAAGGCCGACCTTGTTCAAGTGGCGCAAATCTCAAGAGGGACGTCTTCTTGCTGTTGGCTGACATGATCCTGGGAAAAGTCACGTCCCCTCCTTCTTGTATTTATAATAGATATCATTCTCATTGTAATCATCAAGTATTCAAGTCAAGTTCGATTATAGTGATTTGTATTCCAAGTGCGAGTTATCTATAAAGGAAAGCGAATTGCATTAAGAGAGCATTGTGTTTGAGGCTGTGTACTATCAGCAATTGAGTTCTGTGTTGCATCACTCTTTGGTGCATATTGTAGGGCCTGCATATTGGCCTCTTGTAAGATCATTTTGTGACAATTCAATATACAAGTGATATATTGTTGCTGGGTTTTGTTGATGTGTTTTTCGTGACCGCACCAACGCAGAATAAAGTCGCCAACGGCTTCCCTATTCTCTCTTGATCAAAGTATTCCGCATGCTAAGATTGCAAGAAAGTTCATGCGTTCAACTCCAAGGTTCCTTTAATGCGAATAGGCTCAGTTTGGCTCGATGTGATTTCTTGGTATTTCAAAGGGGACTTCACGAATTGTTATTGATGAAAGTTCAAATGCTCGAAAGATTTATCTATGAAGTGCGGGTTCCCTATTCTAACCAGAAAGTACTGAATTGAAAAGGGTGTAGGGCCTAAGAAGTTTATGTTCTATTCTAAATGCAGGATATGTGGAGCTTCACTTCAATAGACTTCAACCGGATTTCACCTAGCCTCCGTCGGACAGCCTCGGCAAAATCGGTGCAATCTTCAAGGGAAATAGCAAAAGATGTTCAAATTATGACTTAACATGCATACACCATCACAACGACGCATATAAGCATATAAATCACAACTGAAGTTAAACTCAAGGTAATGTCCAGTTGACCACACAAGGCGAACTTATCATCAACAAGCCGCTAGTGGTATGGAATAAAGTGAAGCTATCTTAGTAAAACACCACACACCAAAGTAAGCTACTTGCATGAAATTAAGCTACTTGGATACGAAAGGAAGAAGAGACCTTGCTAGCAATTCATGACAAGACGAATTCCATCATCAATGAAAAGATCTATTATCATAAAATGTGTTACACAACAATCTCTTCAAAAGTTTTCAAAGGGAAAACTTTCTCTCTTCTCCAAACTACACTATCAATCTACTTCTAAGCTACTTCTAAGTTGCCCCTCTACTCTAATTCTACTCTGATCCTCTCTACTGTCTACTTTCTAATCCATTACAAATGAGGGGGACTCCCCCTTTATATAGCTAGCCAAGTCCCAAAAGATGGCTAGGGTTACAATCGATAGAGTGGCCAGAATCGTGCCACCTCAGCCCTAAATAATATTGCCCTAAAAACCGCCACAGAGGAGAGTGGGGTAATAAATGCGCCATAATGTCCACCATCATCCTTCTAGAAGATTCCATTTGTAGATGCATTCACACTGTTCTCGATCTTCTTTCTTGGCGTTGTTCTTTGACTTCTTCCACTTGAGAGTCTCATCCTCGTCACTTGAGTTATACTAAGTCTCAACACTTAGCCATTTTCTTGCAAATTTTCCTCCTTCGAGATAACTTTATCCTCCTCCGAAGGTTGTAATATCATCGCGCTTTACCACTTCCAGTCATCGTGCTTCGGCCTCGACATTCCTCCTGCAAAACAAGCAAGGAGAAGGGTATTAGAACACTTCATAATCTAAGCTCAACTTACTTACCAGATTATTATGCTCAAACTTCCAAGCGTTCATCGTCCTCGCTAGTCAACTTCATTCTTCTACATGATGCCTTAGCCAAATTTTCAACCCATCTTGTATTCTGCCTGGTGTACTTCACTCTGATATTTCATTTAACTCTAGCTTGAGAAGAAATTCCTTCATCAGGAACTCGATCAGAAATCATCTAGGCGATCACTTTCAAATTCATTGTCCGGAGGATTTTACCTTGAAAACACATTTACTTCACATTTGCCTTAGAAAATTTTAAAATATCCCTTAGGAAAATTCATCAACTTGAGGTCCATCCAAAATATCCATCCTGAAGGCCGCAGCGAAGCATGGAAGACCTTAA
The DNA here is from genome assembly GCA_007258455.2 of Sequoia sempervirens. Taxonomy (NCBI): domain Eukaryota; kingdom Viridiplantae; phylum Streptophyta; class Pinopsida; order Cupressales; family Cupressaceae; genus Sequoia; species Sequoia sempervirens. The sequence goes on from VDFB02052503.1 coordinate 4,437, forward strand.
AATCAACTCCTCATCGATAATCCTCAATGCCCAGAAGAAAATTTCCTCCAGAACGCGTCGAACTCATGGGTGCACAACGAACGGGTTCATTTAATCTTCTTGAATTTTGAACCTTAGAAAATTATTTCCCTGTGAAATTTAAATCCGTTTTTCACATCTGTGAAGATTTCTTGTTGCTCTGACTTGAAAATATTTTTCAACCTGTGCGACTGGCATTCTCTGACTTCACCTCTGGCAATTCCATTCACGCTTCAGGAAAATCTTATCTCCTCAGAGCCTAGGCGTATCTTCTAGAGGAGGAAACATTTGTGCCTTAGAAAATTTTTGATCACCTTGAAAATTTTGCCTTAGGAAAATTTACTCAACTCTGTCCACCTTGCCTGCGAGGGAAAATTTTAGTTCATCAACTTACTTAGAAAATTTTTCTTGAAGGCGCATCACACTTAATTTATTTTTCATCTGGCATGCATTATTCATCCTTTGTATTTTATTCTCCATAAAATTTCCAAGGCTCTAGCAATCATCTTCAACATCTTGGATTTTATTTCACACTTAGAAAATATCTTCACCACGCCTAGCATTATTCACTTATCAACTTTTACTATCTCTTTACATGGCGCATATCACACTTGGAGAGGAGTATTCAACTTCACCACGCCCAGCAATGTTTTATTTTCCATCAGCCACCACCTTACACACTTGGGCGCATATTATGCTTGTGGAAGAATAATATTTCTAACGCCTTCCTTATTTTGTCTTCACATGCCCCCTTTTGGGCGCATTTGGCCATGCAAGAAGGATAAAGTTTCCCACGCCCAGCCTTTTGACTTGTTGACCCCTTTTAAACATGGGCGCACTTAGGCATATGAGGTGGACGAGATTCTTGCACTTGGAAAATATTTTGCATGTCTTCCCTGGAGGTTGGCGCATATTAGCATGCATGAGGGATAAGACTTGTAACGCCCCTAATAGGAGCCCCTTTGACTTCCTCCCTTTTGTCCTTACATGGCTCATTTTGGGCGCATTTTGCCTATGGGGGAGGACGAGATTCTTTGACCTTGTTGACTTTCTCTCCCCTTGAGCGCATTTTGATGTGTCTAGTGGATGAACTCTCTCCAACGTCCTTGGGTGACTCTTCACCTCCCACTTTTTGTCTTGACTTGAGCTAGTTTGGGCGCATTTTGCCCATGGAGGAGGATGAAGATGTTTGACCCCTTTGACCAGCTTGTTGTTGGGCGCATTTTGAAGGGGGTGGAGGATAAACCTTGACACTTAGAAATTTTCCATGCTATCCACATCCCTTGGGCGCATTTTAGCCATGGTGGAGGATGAGAATCTTTTGACTTGTTGACTTTTTCTCTCCTTTTGGGCGCATTTCACCCCAGCTGCAGGATGGGCACATTTGGAGGGGTGAGGAGGACAAGTTTAAGACTTAGAAAAATTTCCAGCTCTCATGCTTCAAGTTGGGTGCATTTTGGCCTGGCTACTGGATAAAAATCATTGACTTCTCTTTGACTTTTGTACCTTGGGCGCATTTTGCCCCCTGAGCAGGATGAACGCCATACTTTGAAATTTTATGCCTCTTCATCAATCTGGGCGCATTTTGCCAGGCCTGCTGGGCGAAATTCCAGACTTAGACAAATTTTCATCATCCTTCGCCAGTATCGTGCCCTGCTATTTATAGTAAGTCTTCTCAATTTTGCACTTCTGAAGCTCGGATCAACTTGAAATTTCAAACATGGCTTCTTCATAACCCTATCAACCCGTCGACACTGCCACTTTTAGTCACCCTGCTATTTATATCCTGTTTTTGAAGGTGGCTTACTATAAATAGTAAGCTCATGTTTGATAGCTCCCAAGCTCCGATCGAGTTGAAAATTGAGATAGGCGATCCTCACCGCATTAAGCCTTCTTTTGCCGATGCTTGATGCATGCAAGCGATTTACTATTTTTTATGCGTTCCAATTTGACTTTAAATAGTAAGTGCTTTCAGTTTATTCGAAATTTCCTGTGAATGCTTTGAGGATCGTCCCAGCGATAGTTTACATCGGTTTTCGAAGATTTTGACTTTTGATGCCTATTTTAGGCTCGAAGTAAAACCCTAAATTACCTTGCATCATTATCAAAAGATCTCGTCTTTGTTTAACGACGCTGCGGTCGGCTCGTGATTAAAGGCTGGCGGGAGGCGGTATAGGGACACACACAACTAAAATAGCAGTTCCTTCTTGAAGGTGAGAATCCTCATTTGCATGTCACACCATCGAAGCTCGAGAAAAACCATCGGGAATCACGATCTGAAAACCTCGACATACAAACCCTAAAAATAGCCTCAGGCTGAATCGAAAGTGGTCGTCGACTTGCATCAAATGCTCACCATCGCGAAGGTCTCAAAAACCCCAGAAGGAATATCCAGACATGCAAAGAAAATCTACGCATCGGATATGCGAAATTGTCTGCAGGCTTGATTTGCTAAAATGAAGCCAGTATTGTTTCCTCAAATTTGGCATGCAAGCAATCTGATATACTCACGAATCACGGTCTTGATGATCCGGAATCTCAAAATAGGTGACAAATTATAGAATAAGCCAGACTTACTAAAATAAAATATAAGTACCTTAGGTCGATGAAACGGTAAACACCGCGGATGTCTGTGACAACAACATTAAGTTCAATTTTCAATTTTCTCACTTCATTTGCCCCTGAATTGGCTGAAAAGTTCAAAACCCCAATTTCTAGACTTGGCCAAAATTTCACGTTATGGTTCAACGGCGGGCCCATCCCAGAAAGATAGACAGAACGAGAGAGAGACAACAGCAAAAACAAACCAACATCAAACCAAAAGCAAAGCCAAAATAGGGGGGTCCCCATTTGCAATGGGGCGATGTGTGAAAAACGTCACAACAGGTTTTTCTCCCTCAAGAGGAGGGTTTTCCCAGGATATCTGCTGTGTTATTGTGTCTGATTTGAATTAATTTCTGTGCATATAATCTGATCATTAAAACTTACATATGCTGTGTCAAATTGTTTGAAATTGTTCTATTTCTGCTTATTTAAATTCTGATCCTAAAACTAACACAAGGGGCACTTGTGTATGCTCTCTCGTGCCTTATGGCGATCTTGGAGATAAAAACAAGTGTCATTTTTAATTTTTTTTTAGTCGGCTTGGCTTGGGTTTTGTCACCAAGTGGCAACTCAAACTCTCGTGTTTTGGTGGGGTATTGAGATTTGGGAGAGAATTGAAAGACTCTCCCATTGAGGGCCATTTGTCATCTTTGGCTAAACTTGCAAGGAACTTTATACCTTGCAAAGTGAATCTAGAGAGTGGGTTGCCCTCTCGAACCAAGGTGTTAGACATAACCCCTCATTTCACGTACTTGTGCTCCGCCTACCTTTAGGTATATTCAGGACTTTTTAAATAGCCATGCCAAGCCTAATTAGAGGATTTTGGCTATACATACTTGTGATGCATTAGTAAATGGTTAACCTTGGAAAGTTACTCATCATGTGCCTCGAGAAACATGATTCTAGGCCATGTACGCTCTCTTCTCATACCTTAGTATGATCTTGAGGATCAAAACTGATTAGTGCCTCCTCATGGGCTCTACTTTCCATGCCTAGACAAGACATTATCAATGGGCTCAAAAGTGTGGATGCTCCCACTTGACTAGTTAGGGTTTTGTTGTGTCTACTTTGTCTTCTATCTCCTTGTGCATAGCTTGTGCAAAACTCAAGATTTAAACAAGTGAAATCCAACCTAACTAAAACAAGCATCATGGACCCCTAATTTGATAACTTCATTTTGCAAAGAAAGAAACCCCTTTAAGCATAATGATGATGGCATTGTACAATTGAGCAAACATGACAACAACTATGATTGCTTAGAGTTGAACATAGCTATGCCCAAGTTGGTCGATACCAAACTTTAGATGCAATTATTATGAGCAAGCTTTCCCTAAGCTTTAATCGACAAACTATGAACAACCTTATGGATCAGGATCCTTTAGACCAAAAACATGCTAGTACTATCTATCTCCCAATCCAAAATTGAATTTCTATTGTTCATTCTTATGGTAACCTTGAGAAGAGAAACACGATTCTAGGGCAAGACCCTCAATGCCAATTTATGTCCAAATTCCAAACCTTCAAAAAGAAAACAAAAGATTTATCCTTGTATGAAAATCCATCATCTAGGCCTTCAAAACCAATCAACAATCTAATGAACAGTCCTATCAATCATCCAATCCTACCTTACCCAAGCAACTTATGAAGGATTTTATCTAAGGACTACTAGCGAAGGATCACCATTGACATAGAAAGAGAAAAGATGAGGAGTCTTGTAACTCCCTCAATCCAATGCTATCATCTTTTGGCAAGTGCAAGCATATTTTCGGCAATAGAGTCATTAGCCCAAAGTGTAATGTCCCCTTTTTCAAACTAAATTTCTATTCCCCATAGTCTAAAGGGGGGGATTTAACAAGGGAATAATATAATAATAATTTATTAAGTTGTCCAAAAGGGTACTTTAAGTTATAAGTTTGAAAAAAGGACAATTTATTATTAAATAGGGCCAAAAGTAAATGTTGGATACATGGCCAAAAAGGCAAATAGAAATTATAAGTTGGTAAAACGAGTGAATATTCAATTAAAATAAATATTAATTACCTAAAAGGTAATTAATAATTATAAAGTTTGAAAAAGATAAATACTCAATTGTAATTACTTTTTGGGTTGGATGGGAAAATGATCAAAAAAACAATTATTGGAAAGAAGAGATTCATTCTATTCATTATTATTTTCCAGAAACCCTCATTTTGGAGAGCATTGAGCTTTGGTACAAATTTTGCGCGAGGATGAAAACCCTCACAATTTATTGAAATATGCTAACCAATTTTTCGAAGGAATAATACAAAATAACCAGCAATAGAGGATTGGATTAGCGTTAGCCTCAAATCAAAATCTGAACTTGAATGGAAGATACTGAACTTGAACTGAAGAAACTGAACTTGAATAGAAGAACTACTCAACGTCAAGAATGTGCACTCAAGATCCCACTGAGGGCGAGGTGCTAACATATGACGGAGTCTAGAAATTGAAAATTAAGAACTATCAAGCGGATAACCAGCCATGAGAATAATTCCACGCTACCACCAAACAGTGGGGGGAAAAGATTACAATGAAAGCAATTCATCCGCTGCGGCGGGCATCCACAGAACTGTGGGGATTCACCACTATGAGTGGGTATAAGTTATTTCAATAAAATTAACCACACTGGCGGTAAACCATCCAGGGGACTTATGTGAGAAGATACAAAAAGAAATTGCAGCAATTAAAAACTGGAACAGTACTACTGTTTGCAGTTTGTACAAATGAATAATAAGCTGCAAAATTACTTAGAAATTACAATAATCTTCAAACACAAGATGGATAGATGTTTTTCAATGTTTGTAGAACTTTCTAACAGCAGATAATAAAACAGAAATCAGAACTACTACAATCTGATACAAAACTGTGAAACTGGAAATATCAATCTGCAACTATGAGAATCAATGAAATCTTCATAACTCACTCAATTCTTCTCCGAATGACGTGAAACGAGTTGCAAATGCACCGTACAAGTCTGGCGCCCAAGTTAGAATCCAGAAACAGCAACCAAAGTCCTTAATTTATTTGGCACGAATTCCAATGCAGCTCTAAATGGTACGGCCCCTTGAGAAAATCGACTTTGCAATATAAAATCAACAACTTCAAAATAAAATCTGATTTTTGGTGGAAGTTGGCGCCTCCAGTCAACAATTAGATTGCTCAAACACCCAGAACTAAATAAAAATCACTCAGCAAGATATGAACAGAAAACAGCTTCAGCTGTAGCAAAACCAGGAACTTCAAAACTGTAGAATTCACCAAAATTCTCAACCTTTATTGCTCAATCTGCTAGTCTGATGTGAGAAGCAGCAATGTTCCAACTAGGTGTTGTATTTCAAACACGAAATTGGGAATGGGCTAGGAGGTAGCATCCTCGAAGCAATAGCAAAATGTCCATAGTCATTTTGACAGCATAACAGTAAGGTAATTGATGGATATCAAATGCTGGAGTCATGTCTTCATTTTATAAGAATTGAGAAACTCTTCAACTTCCTCAATGGTACGCCAAAAGACAACTATTTGAATTCTCCTTATTTTCAAATTTCATAAAAATATATTCCTCATAAAGTGGCGTCCACTTTCCTCCAAGCATAAATTCAAAAATATAAAATATTAATATCACCTTATGACAAGGCATACCCTTCAAGTCCCCTTTTTAAAACAACTTGCAAGTTGTATCCTTAGGCCAAGGGGTGGTCAATTGAAAAATATAACACTTATGCCAATACTTAGTAAATTTCAACAATTAAGGCTTGAGAGGAAGATATTGAAACAACCAATAACATGCTCAACTGAAGTGATGACTGAAGACAACCAACTGCATACTGCCACAACTATCATTTACTAAAAATAGTAAATAAAATGAAATGCTACAAAAGCCAAGCCCATGAAACCCTAATTTCCACCTCATTCCAGTCTACGGGTTCCAGAATAGACTGAAGAATGCCAATGCTGATCACTGATGAGAAGGGGACATTACATTTATTTAGGAATTGGAAGATGGAAACCTTTTGATTCTCATTGTTGGCTTCATATAGGGGTCAAATTTGTGCCAATTTAGGAATTTGTGTGGAGATTTGAAAATTTGAAAATAAAAAAAAACATATTTTATTTTGGGATTCATTATTCACAAGATAATCCAAAGTTTATTATTTTATTTGCTTGAATTAATAAATGGCATCAACAATACCATTCTAAATGCTGGTCAAACCAAATAAGCAAGGCAATCATCAATATTTAGGAGGTTTTCAGATTAGTTGCTAGCCGCCCAGCTTGAAATAAAATAGAGGCCACACTAGTCAAATTTTCAGGCATTTTTCACAATAAAAGGGAAGTCGCGTTGCTATAAGAATGGTGATGGAGTTTTTAATAGGTGAAATTTCTCGGTAGAACTAGTCTAACTGCTATAGCAGGTTATTACAGGTAGATGCCACACTATGGGAGTTATAATATCTAGAGACCCTTGATAAAATGGATGTGAGAACCATTCTAAGGGAGATGTGGCAGTTTCAGAGGTTTTTTCTTTAACACTATTATCCCTTGGCCGCAATCAATTTCATTTATTTGGAGTTTGACACTGTGGAGGGAATAGACAATGCAAGTCGTGTCACCGTTGGGGCATCACAATTTGATTTTGCAGCAATAAAGTTGGCATAATAGTTGAAGAATCAAATGAAGAGGCAAGCAGTTGTCGTTTAATAGTTAGTAACAATTTATACACTCAGCTATATGCTACTACAGAATGTTAAGAACAATATGGTACTGAGAGGGGGGCTGAATCAGTATCTATTAACCTTTGCTTTTTAAAATCAAAATACTTATATCAGCTACTCATATGTACTCATATGCAAGATTAAGGAATTAAGTACACAATGAGAACACACATTTTACGTGGAAACCCTTTTGGGAGAAAACCACGGCACAATTTTGCTTATATATATAAATAATTTCCTTTTCTTGTAGGCTCCAACCTACTAGAGACTCCAATCTCTACTTGACACAAATATAGGCTCCAACCTATTGGAGGCTTCAACCTCCCCACACAAACTTCAATCTCTCCACACCACTGAGCTCCAACCCAGCTAGAGGCTACAACCTCTTAATTGATAGGCTCCAACCTATTAGTCTTTCAATTGCTGATATGCTAATCTCTTTCACTCAATTCTGATCAACCTCTAAATCTTTTCACAATCTTCACAAGTCTGAAAACTCTAAGTCTTTTCAATATTCACAAATCTGATCCAAATTATAGATCCTTAAAGATTCTCACAAATTTGATTCAAAATTAGTTGACCTACCACCATCTTTTATTATATTATATGTTTATGACAATTAATTCCATGCCTTTTTAACATCAACGATAATAATATTCCAACAATCTCCCCCTTTTTCATTGATGGAAACCCAATCTTGAATACAACTCTTCTTTTTGTATTGCTCCCCCTGACTGTACTACTCCCCCTTTCTTTGACTTCCCCTTGCTCTAACTCTCGTCCTTTGACATCAATGGCAAAGGGTCTTTCAACTATCGCTGGATTTTATCTTTCATGGAGCTACAAGATAATGCCGTGGGTAGCTCCCCCTTAATATATACTTCCCCTTAATGAATGGATGAATATGGGATCACTCCCAACTTTTCCCTTAAGTACTCAAATGTCTCCTTTGGGAGTGGCTTTGTAAATATGTCAGTAATTTGTTCCTTTGTAGCAATATGTTCCAACTTAACTTGTCCCTCTACCACCTGCTCTCTCAAAAAGTGATACTTTATGGGAATGTGCTTGGTCCTTGAATGCATCACATGATTCTTTGAGATGTTAATTGCACTTGTATTATCACAAAATACAGGGATGGGATGATCATATTCTACTTTGATATCTTTCAAGGTTTGTCTCCTCCATATTACTTGAGTGCAACTTGCTACTGCTACAATATACTCTGCCTCTGCGGTAGATAGGGAAATTGATGCTTGTTTCTTGCTCATCCATGATACAAGGTTGTTACCAAGGAAGAAAGCTCCTCCACTTGTACTCTTCCTATCATCATTGTTGCCTACCCATCCGTATCTGTGTATGTTTCTAGAGTAAAATCATTTCCACTTGGATACCATAGGCCATATTCTAATGTTCCTTTCAAGTATTTAAGTATGTGTTTCACTGCTTGAACATGTGTTTCTTTTGGTGTAGCTTGAAATCTTGCTACCATGCTCATTGCTTGCATAATATTTGACCTTGAAGTAGTCAAATATAAAAGACTTCCAATCATTGATCTATAAAGTGTTTAATTTGCTTTAGGCGACTCATCATCTTTACTTAACTTACATCCTGTTACCATGGGGGTACTTACAGGATTTAAAGCTTCCATTCTGAACCTTTTCAACATCTCTTTTACATACTTGGTTTGTGAGATTAATATTTCCTTCTCTAATTGTAATATTTGCAAACCAAGAAAGAAGGATAATTCACCTAGCATGGACATTTCAAATTCCTTTTGCATCTCCATTGCAAATCCTTGGCACATGTTGTCATTGCTTCCTCCAAAAATGATGTCATCCACATAGACCACCACAATTAACTAATCATTACCTTCGGTCTTAATATATAAGTTGCTATCAACAACTCTCTTCTTGAACCCTTGTTGATGTAGATGTCTGTCAAGTCTAGCATACCATGCTCTGGGTGATTGTTTCAACCCATAAAGTGGCTTTTTCAATCTACATACATAGTGTTTATTTTCTGATAGTAGGAACCCTTCTGGTTGTTCAATGTGTATCTCTTCTTCTAGGTCTCCATTCAGGAAGGCAGATTTAACATCTACTTGCTATACTTTGAAGTTCTTAAAACTAGCATAAACCAAGAACATCCTTATGGCTTCCATCCTAGCAACCGGAGCAAAAATCTCTTCAAAATCAATTCCTTCTATTTGAGCATACCCTTTACATACTAATCTTGTTTTGTTTCCCATAATCTGACCATCTTCATTCAACTTATTTCTGAACACCCACTTAGTGCCAATAACATTTTTATCCTTGGGTCTTGAGACAAGTTCCCAAGTATCATTCTTCTCAATTTGATTAAGCTCTTCATTCATAGCTTCTATCCAATTCTTATATTCACTTGCTTCTTTGAAGTTTTTAGGTTCAATCATAGATAGTAATGCCACATTTTTAGTTTTTGGATCTCTTACCATTCTTCTTGTTGTTCTGACCTCGTCATCTCCTATTATCAAATTTCTGGATGGTTCCTTTGAACAAACTTAGATGGTGTCTTTGTTGGTGCCTTTGTGTTCCTTGGCTTAATTATTTCATCTTCTCTCTTTTCTACATCTTCCTTGTATCTTTCTTCATAAGGGTAGTTAACTTCTTGTGATTCAACTTGATAGTTTTTCTCCTCATTTATCTTCACATTTGTGCTTTCAACCATTTTATGCAATCTCTTATTGAAACATTTGTAGGCTTTACTCCTTGATGAGTAGCACAAAAATATTCCTTCAGCTGCCCTTGCATCGAATTTCCCTAAATCTTCTTCATCTCTTCTAATATAACAAGGACTTCCAAACACTAAAGTATTTCACCGATGCTGCTCTTCCCTTCCATAACTCATATGGTGTCTTATTATGATTTGCTTTGATTTTGGCTGGGTTAAGGATATAAACTGCTGTGTGCACCGCATCTTTCCAAAACATGTCAAGAATCTTGGATTCATTCATCATGCATCTAGCCATTCCTTGAACAGTTCTATCTTTCTTTCCACAACTCCATTTTGTTGTGGAGTTCTTGTTGCAGAGTATTGTCTTCGTATCCCATGTTGTTCACAAAAATCTTCAAATTTGTTTGAAGTGAATTCACCTCCTCTATTCAATCTAAGGAATTTAATCCTCATGCTTGTCTCATTTTCTACTAAGGCTTTAAATATCTTAAATTTCTCCAGTGCTTCAGATTTTCCCTTCAAAAAGGTAACCTATGTCATTCTAGAAAAGTCGGCTAGAAAAGTCGGCAATTAATAACATGAAGTATCTTTCACTTTGTATACTCCTTGTCGTAGTGGGTCCACACAAGTCAGTGTGGATGAGCTCTAGAGGTTGTGATGCAAAGTACTCTTTTGATTTAAAACTTGCTCTGGTTTGCTTACCCAATTGACATTCTTTGCAAATGATATTTGCAGGATTTGATATCATAGGCATATCTCTCATTGCTTCTCTTCGACTAATTTTGACAAGGTTGTCAAAGTTAGATGCCCCAATCTTTTATGTCACAACCAACTCTCATCTTCTTTTCCCATACAACATTTCTCACCTTGGATGTCACTTAGAATTTAAGAACATAAAGATTATTTCCTATTCAGTTGGCTTCTGCAACTTGCCTCCCTTCCTTAATTATCTCACAACCTTTGGCATGAAATGTGAGGATGTGCCCTCGGTCACACAATTGACTCACACTTAATAGGTTATGGTTCAATCCTTCCACATATAGCACGTTCTCTGTTCGTGTTCTCCCATCATCCAAACTAAGAGATCCTCTTCCTGAAATTCTTGCCGATGCATTATCACCAAATCTCATGGTTCCAACATTGACTCTTTTCAAAGTGATGAACTTGCTCTTATCACCTATCGTTTGTCTTGAACATCCACTATCTATATACCATTGACCACTTTCATTTCTGGCATGTAGGGTTGTTTGAAGTGACCATAGTTTACATACTCGGAATCGGAGAGTACTCGGCAAGCCCAAAAATTTTGACTCGGGAAATACTCGGCAAATACTCGGCAACTTAAAAAGTAGCAAAATTTCGTATAAAAACACATTTTTTTTGCAAAATTCAATTCTAGAATGCATCAAATGAGTCTAAAAACCATGAGGGAGTGTTTTATATAAAATTTCATTGTTCAATACATATGGATTACAAAATGGCATCATTATACGAAGCCGCATAGTAAAACTATTAACTACCAATAACTATAGTCAATTTATGATGATTGTATTTGAAAATCATCATCATAAATTTCATATCTAGGAAATTACAATTTCCTATTCCCCAACCTAGAGAAAAATTGGGGGGTAGAGGGTATGGTCCTTGCACTCGATTCTGGCTCCCTGCTTGCCATAGAAGATCGTGGAAGTGGCTCCACCATGTTGGTAGGTGGCAGTGGCTCCTCCACTACCACATCAATGTCATCCACTCCAATCTCTCCTGCTTCTGCTGCAGGCAAATCCTCCATAGCTTGCCTCTCGAAATCAGCAATCTCATCCTCTGTAAACAAGGAGGCCTCATCATCCTGCACGGTCCAATCACTGTATGGATCAATCTCATCCAAATCAATGAGCTCTTCTGACTGGTCTTGCACCTTTCTTGTGCGAAGCCGAAGGTTATATTGAACAAAAACAAGATCATTGAGGCGTTGTTGAGTCAACTTATTACGCTTCTTCGTGTGAATGGCATCAAACAAACTCCAATTCCGTTCACAGCCAGAAGAACTACAAGGTTGAGACAAAATTCGAAGGGCTAGCCTTTGCAAATTTGGGGTTCTTCCACCCCAATCTTCCCACCAAGAACCTACAATAAGATATTCAAGTTTTTGTAAATATTAATAGAACAATAGTAATAAGTAATAATAATTATAATTCATAACTTGCAAGATATAAGGCTTCACTTTTTCTTACTTGGTGTTTGGATCTCTCTTCCTCGTTCACATAATTTGGAAGAAAACAAAGGCCCCCTAGCTTCCTTATATTTTTGCAACTCTAGAAGGATGAGGTCTTTCACTTCAGAATTAGGTGTCATCCTTTCAATACATGTGAATAGACCCTCCATAACCTCCCCATTAGCATCCGTGAAGCCATCAGAGAAGTAGAACTTGGGGTTGAGAAAGTAGCCTGCTGCATGAATGGGTTGGTGGAGTTGATTGTTCCACCTTCGATCAATGATCTCCCAAATAGGGGTAAATCTATTTGCATCCCCCATGTAATAGTGTTGGATGGCCTCTTTGGCCCTATCCATTGCCTCATAAAGATATCCCATCACATTTTTCTCACTGTCCACCAAGCGCAAGACCCTCACCAATGGCTCAGTCACCTATAAAGTACAAAGTAGAACCAAATTTAAATTACACCTTACAATGAAACAAAATACTTATAGAATTTTAAATTAAGAATAAAAGATTCAATCTGAAAATTCATTAGAGTTGAAGTTACCTTGACAATCTCTAATGCTCTAGTTCCAAATTGACTATCAAAGATTATTGCTTGAATCTTTTCTCCATCAGCCTTCTTTGAGTAAGTTGAGTCTACCCATGGTTGACTCACAAACATCTGCTTCAAGGAAGTCAATAAACCAGTGATACTTTGCAATGTTAGAAAATTAGTTGCAAACCTTGTAGCACCTGATCGCACAAGCTCTTTCCCCTTGGTGTGATCTCTCATCAATTGAAGAACCCATGGGTGATTATATATATATTTTGTTATGTCTCTTGCTTGTTCTACAATTGGTTTCACCCAATCAATTTTGCCTATATCCTCCAAAAGAAGGTCAAGGCAATGAGCTGCACAAGGGGTCCACAAAACTGTTGGATGCCTCGCTTGAAGCAATCTACCAGCTGCCACGTATGCTGCTGCATTGTCAGTAACAACTTGGACAACATTTTCTATGCCCACCTCTAAAACAACCTGCTCCAACATCAAGCTCAAATTTTCTGCATTCTTTATTATGTTGGAGGCATCAATTGACTTTAGAAAAACCATCACACCATTGGAAGCCACTATAAAATTGATAAGTGTGCGGTTTCTTCCATCTGTCCAGCCATCTGAAAGAATTGAGCATCCAAACTTTTGCCATTTCTTCTTTTCTTCTTCCACAATTCCTTTTGCATCTACAATAGCATCTTCAAGTAACTTGCCACTTAGATCTCTTGGAGTAGGGGCCTTGTACCCTTTGCCTGCAACTGTCAATGCTGTCACCAAACACTCCCAATATGGACTCCTTGCCACATTGAAGGGAAGATTGTTATAAAACCAAAAATTTGCACAAGCCTTGTCTGCCTCTTTGTGCACCTCCTTATTCCACCCAGTTGCTTCCAATGAAGGTTGTGATCCTTGAATATTTCTGGGCACAAAAAACTGGAATTTGCTCAAAGTGGAAGAAGTGGATGGGGTATTGCGACCAGCACGTATACGTGGACCACGACTAGAGCCCACCATGGTTTTAGTTTGCATAAGCTCTTCAGAATCTTCAGCCGAATTAGGAGCAATGGCTGCTTGCATGGCTGCTTTTACTTTTTCCCTCTCTATTTTTTTTTCTTCAAGTGCTGCAAGAACAGCTATCATCTCTCGTTTCACCTCTAAACTAGCCAATTCACATTCCTTTGAATCACGACAAGGAATACCAGCAAGATGGTATTTGAGGCGATTGATGCCTCCACTAATCTTCTTCTTGCAATGAGTACAAATAACACTGCCTGGTACTGGCCCATAATAACCATGTTTCCAAGTAGGATCACGACTACCAGGGGGTCTCCTTTCAATGACACTTGTGCCAACTGAGTCCGAAGCAGATGCAGAGGCGGATGCCATTGTGATTGAATATTAACCTACAATATTAAAAGTTGAACAATAAATATATTAGTTGTAAGTTGTAACAAATCTTGTACAAAAGAACAATGAACAATCAACTAATTTTTTAACTTTATTCAATCATTATCTTATTTCAGTTTTTGCATTCTAATATTTGTATTTTTTGTTGCATGCAGATTGATTTAATTTACTTGTATGCAAATTGGCATTGCAGTCCTAAGTCCTAAGTCCTAACCCTATTGACTGTTGCAAATTTGCAGGTGGGAGCAGCAGATCATCATTACATAGCAATTGCTCAAAATTGAAAATTATACTATAAGTATATTTAATAATTTGAAGTTTTGAACATGTTTACTCATTAATGAAAGATCAAATTATCTATGACAGCCAACAGGTATGATGAAATGAGCTTTGTTTCTGCTTATTAAACCCTGATTTCAGCACTCCTTTGTTTCAAACTTTCATGAGTTCATCATTCATGGCCATGCATAGAAATTTTGTAACAAAGTTTGAAACAAAGTAGTGTTGAATCATGGTATGATGAAATGAGCTTTGTTTCTGCTTATTAAAACCTGATTTCAACACTACTTTGTTTCAAACTTTCATGAGTTCATCATTCATGGCCATGCATAGAAATTTTGTAACAAAGTTCGAAACAAAGTAGTGTTGAATCATGAAAGTTTGAAACAAAGTAGTGTTGAAAGGAGGGTTAAGCAAGCAAAACTGGAAGTCTGTTAAGTTATAAACTTTCATTGTTTGAGTTTGAATCATCACATTCACAGCCCAGCTATAGTTTTCAATTTCATATCTGATTTTCATGGCTTCTTATAAACGAAATTCATATAAAATCATTATTTTTGCTGTACATTGTGAACTGTGAAGTTAAAAATAAATAATAAAATCCCAAAAACCAATTTATATACATTATTAATAATAAATATATTACTATCTAATATTCTATAATATACATATTTTGTATTCATAATAATATTTATATATCAAATTTTAAATTTTAATATATATTAAAATTTGAAATTTAATATATTATATTATATATGAATCAAAAAATATATATTATAGACTCACAGCTAGTAATAGTAAACTGTAAAACTATAAACGGTAATAAATTTATTATTAATAATGGATATAAATAAATAATAAAATGTGATTTTATTATTTTTTATATACATTATTAATAATAAATTTATTACAATTTAATAGTTTAAACTTTACTATCTACAATATATATTTTTTGATTCATAATATATTAAATTTTAAATTTTAATATATATTATAATATATATTAAAATGTAAAATTTAATATATTATGAATAAAAAAAAATTTATAGATAGTATAATATTTATTATTAATAAGATATATAAATAAAATTATAAAATGGAAACATGAAAACTATAGTTTTACTTTATACTATGAAGACATATTTTAATATAATGCCAAAGGGCGAATGCACTGTGAACGGCACTCTCAGACACATATTTTAATATAATGCGAATGCCAAAGGGCGAATGAAGTCAATGAACTGTGAACAGCACTTTCAGACACGACTCACAGACTAGGAAGGCGGAAGCCATAAACACGTCACACAAGAAGCCATGAAAACCAGATACGAAAATGAAAAAAATGAAAACCCTAACCTGTAGTTGATGCTGCAAGTCGCGACGCCAAAACTCCAAGTCGCGCCGAAATCGAAGACCTTAATCGCGCCAGAAATAGATGTGAAAAACGTGGGTGTGCAGAAAGATAGAAAGTCGATGGCTTAAGTAGAATTTTTCACTCAAAAAACGTGTAAAAATACATGAAAATCCGTGCGAAAGTGCGGGAAAAAAAACGCGCCACATTTATTATCGACCTAACAGCGATTAATCGTCATTTTTTGCCCGCGATTACTCTGCAAAAAGTGGCGATTATTTTCACTATAGCAAATGGCGAGTAAAGGCAGCTCTTACTCGTTTTGAGGAAAAAATGGCGATTAATCTTTCACTCGCAGATTAACCTGCGATTTTGTAATCTATCATGGATTTTTCTCTCTTCTTTCATACTTTTGACCTTTCTTCTCTCTTTTGTTCTACCTCCTTGTTTTGCTTAGGAGGTTCCAAGAAATTGCTTTTGCAAAACCTTGTCGGATGTCCAACATTATTGCACTTGTGGCAAATTATGTTTGGATTCATGAGCGGAGTGAATGAGTTAATATTTCTGTTCATCATCCCAAATCTTCCAATCTTGTTTCCTGCAGGGTTAGCTCTAGCATGTGCTCCATAATTCATAGTTCTATATCTATGCTTATTTCTAGCATTCAATCTTCAATTTATTGCCTTATGTCCAAATTGATTGCAAACAAAACAATAGCCATGGAAAGAAGGATAGAACCTGTTTGTATGTACTATGTAGTTGTCTCCATGGTTTGTCATTGATTTTCTTCATGGTTTTCCATCGATTCTCTTCATGATTTGCCATTGATTTTATCAATGGTCCTCGTGTGGTTTGCCAATGATTTTCTTCCTTTTTGTAGGTTTCACCTTTGACGGAGTCTTGAACCATTTGTGTTCTTCTCAAATCTCTCTTCTAGCGGTTAGGGTATATTTGAAGAGACCGGCTTTGATACCAATTGTTGAGCACAATATGATACTGAGAGGGCGGGCGAATCAGTATCTATTAATCCTTTACTTTTAAAAATCCAAATACTTAATCAGCTACTCATATGCAAGATTAAGGAATTAAGTACACAACGAGAACACATTTTATGTGGAAACCCTTTCAGGAGAAAACTACAGCACAATTTTGCTTATATATATATAAATAATTTCCTTTTCTTGTAGGCTCCAACCTATTAGAGACTCCAATCTCTACTTGACACAAATATAGGCTCCAACTTATTGGAGGCTTCAACCTCCCCGCACAAACTTCAATCTCTCCACACTACTGAGCTCCAACCCAGCTAAAGGCTACAACCTCTTAATTGATAGGCTCCAACCTATTAGTCTTTCAATTGCTGATATGCTAATCTCTTTCACTCAATTCTGATCAACCTCTAAATCTTTTCACAATCTTCACAAGTTTGAAAACTCAAGTCTTTTCAATATGCACAAATCTGATTCAAATTATAGATCCTTCAAGATTCTCACAAATCTGATTCAAATTCACATATCTCTTTCCTTTTAAATCTGAATAGTATTAAATTATTAATTCATCTCACTAGTGTAATTCCCTTTTTTTTCATGCAAATGTCTTCACCATACACCAGATTTGTTCTCCATATTTCTGCTTTTATTCTTCTCTTTATTCAGAAAATATTCATTTTAAATTGTTATTTTTGATTTGCCTTTCATCCTTTATTTATAACATTTTATTTTTCCAAAGGATACGTCAATTTGAAAAAGGGACAATTATTAAATGGATGTGTCCTTTAAAACTTTAGTTGCTGCCTCTTTATGAATTGATGGGTCTTTTAAACTCAGTTGCTTCCTTTTTATGAATTGCAGCCCTTGACTTTTTGAATCACACCTTTTGTTTGTTTCTTTTAATTATTTTTATTACCAAAAAGAGTCGCTGCCATATGTTGAATTTATTCGCTGCCTTTGTAGTAATCATTTTGGGTAATTTACTTGGCTCCTTTAATCTCAAGCATTCTTTTAATCTCTTCATTAATGTGGATCGCACCATTTGCTGCATATGATAAGGTGTTATCAATTTTAATTAATTAATTTAATTTCTTTAAAATTAATTGATCTGCCACTTTCTTTTGTTGATGACTATTAATTCCATGCTTTGTAATCTCTTCAAAATTAGTCAATTTGCCACCATCTTGAATAATATTATCTGTTTATGATAATTAATTCCATGCCTTTTTGACATCAATGACGATCATATTCCAACACAGAATTGTTGTTATTAGTGTAAAATCATATTAGAGTGAGCAATACATATATATGCTACATTCAAAGCGCTATGTAAATTTCCAATACCATATAATTTCAAACAATTGCGTTTTTATAAGGAATTCATGCAAGATATTGTGTTAGTCTTTCCTATACAAAATTTATGCAAACATTCTAGTGGTAATCTGTTAAACATTTTTTAAAATACCACAAAAATTAGTTTGGGAATTTTTTGGTTTAGTTGCAATTAGGGTTCCTTACCAGGAAGCCCAATCACACAGCCACAACAATGATCAATTACAAACAATCTTTACACAACAAAAACAATTTCAATTTTATTTATTATTGGCAGCATTTAGGAGTACAAACAAAATTTTCTGGTTATACAAATATGGTCTTCTTCCCTCTCGTACAATCTTCTTCTCAATAATTTTGAACCAACCAAAACACGTCGCTTTCCCCCATTTATACTTCAAGGTGTAGTAGTTTAACTGTTGGGAGAGGAAGTTCAACTGTCACCACAAACAGTTCAATCAAAATCTGCCATGTGTCAATGCTAGAAAAGTCAACTTCAACTCCTTTACAATTGAAACACGATTGCTGATTTTATTGGATCTTGATGACGTAATCGAAACTTATTGGAGAGTCCTGATGTTGAATTACTCAAAGTTCTGAGTTCTTTGTAAAGCATGTTCCATCAGAAGTTGTTGGGGGTTCCCACCTCATTGGGAACCAAGAACCAATGCCTTGTTGGAGGTTCTTGTTCCTTTAGGAACTTTCAAAGATTTCGTTTGTTGAGGGTTCGCATACCATTGGAAACCAAGAACCAATGCTTTTATGGATGTTTTGGTTCCTTTAGGAACTTTGGAAATCTCTTTTGTTGGGGCTTTGGATGAGAATAGGAACCTTGTCGGGGCTTCCTACTCCATCAGGAACCATCCAAACTCTTTAAGAACTCTGTAGTCAAAGACTTGTCGACACTTGCAATAGGAATTGGAATGGTTAGGGGTTTCGACCTAATCAAGAACTAGAAGAAAAAACTAAGTGTTGGAGTACTTTGTTGGCTTCTTGAGGAAGAACTGGGATTGTTGGGGGTTTCGATAGGAACAAGAACTATTGGAGGTTCCCACAATTCCCAAAACGCCTAGAAGCTTTGACTTGTTCCTGATACTCACCATTCCTAATTTAGCCAATTTTGCTCCAATTCTCACCAAATTTGAACTGTAGGTACCCATTAAGCCCTTCAACAAGATGAAGTCCTTACTTGACCAAAATTCAACTTGAAAATGTCTCCCAAAACAAGTCATCGAAAGGCAACTACTACACAACAAAAATAAGGAAAAGACTGGAAAGAAAACAAGAAATATTTTTGGGTGATGCAGGATTGCTCGTGAACCCAAATGTTCTTGCATCAATTCTACACATTCTATTAAGGTTATCCAAGAGCCTCCTAGCACCATCCCCAACCAAAGTCAAGTGCCATCATGCAAGAATATTATCAATCCAAAGCCTATTAAGGATGTCTAGATCCCCCTACAACTATCATCTTCGCGAGTCAACCCACGTTGGAAGTTAAACAAAGACATCTCTTGAGATCCATAAAATACATGAAATCCAAAAGCCACAAGCGTCAAAAGGCCCAAAGACATCTTGCTAATCAAAGCATACTATTAGGGGAGGATAACAAAGGGATATTGAATCAAAGAAAATTAAATCCATCTTGTCCAAGAAGCAACAAGGCTATGTCAAGAGCTCATTGCAAAGCATGATCAAATTTGCTCCCAACCAAATCAAGATAGAAGCATCCAAGCCAATTCCATCCATCGTGCAATAAAATCCCAAGAACAAGAAACCCAAACTGGTTCTATTTATCATCCAATCACTCCCCCTTCCTATGATGAGGCATTTGATCCCCTTGAACACATATACAAGCAAAACAATCATAATGAGCATATTGGGAATCAAGTTGTAAAATTATGATCACATTGAGCATAAGGATAGGCAAGTTATGATTGATTACATCGAGCATATAATTGATTGAGTTACCACAATTGTGAACAAGTAGAAAGTGCAAAAATCCTATTAGCTTGGCTCAACCACCTTTGCTTGATTTGCTCTTCTTGTAGAGGAGCAAATAAAAAATTTCAGCGATTCTTGGGCATCTAAAGATGGATTCGCACCATGTTTTCAAAGTGAAGTATTCTATTGTAAATTGATTATGTCAAATTATGAAACATCAAGGCAAAGGATTGGACCTTAATGAGCAAGGAATCTTGGACCTCGTACATGTTAGTGCAAATCAAGGACTCTAGGGAATTTGCTACAAGTCTCTTGATGAACAAACTAAGGATGTTAGTGACACTTCTGCAAATTCAAAAGAAATGTCTTGCAACCTCCAATTTGGTTCCTTTTGTTGCTCCTACAAAGAGCTTGTTTCCACAAATCATTTTATCAACACCACCATCCCTATTACCAAAAGTGATCTTCCATCTCCAAATTCACTAATTAGGACCAACAAAATCACACACAATTTGACTTATTCCAAAATGATGAAGTAATAATCAAAATCATGGGATTCCAAGATAATATTTGCCCATGGGACCTTAACACAGACTTTGGAAGCTATTTGGATGCACTAGCATATGAAGCGAAGAGCTCACAAGAATCCATAGATCACCATGTTGCAAAGCATTGACTCGCAATATCAAATCAAAATCAAGTAAAAAATCAAAATCACTCCAAAGGATAATGTCGGTCCACCAATTAAAAAGAAACAAAGAAAACAATGTGGATCCCAAAGCAAAGAGAAACAATGAATCAAGGTGGAACATCCAAATCCACATCTCCATAACTCAATTCCATCTTCAAATCCAAAAATCTACATCTTGTAATCTTAAATCTAAATCCAAGCATCCAAAATTGATTTGGATCCTTAAATCCAAAAATCTGAAATCCAAAAGTCCAAGATCCATTTGGATCCCTAGATCCCAAAATTTGAAATCTACAAGTCCAAGCATCTTCAAAGATCTTGAATCCCATACATTGAAAATCCAAAATCCCCCATCCCATCGAAAACTAACACACTCGCAACATGCAACATGGCATGAGAAATTGTTGATCTTGATTTCCCTTGGTCCCATAACATTTATTCATCCCTTCATAACCCTATCCTTCCATCCACCCCTTTTTCATAACCAAATCTGTAATGTCCCTAATAGGAATATTATTGGTTTTATTCTAAATTATCAATTTCTAAACAAATAGGAGATTTAGAGAGTACCTTAGTTTGATTTAATCCCTGCAAACAAGTTAGATATCAATTACAACCATAACCTAACAAGAGAAGCATCATGTTTGAACATTAGAAATTCCATGGTAAATTTACTATCCCGATTATTACCTTACCTCGAGGTGCCCACCATGGGAAGAAGCATGGAGGAGCGTGGTTGATGGGGTGTGTTAGTTTCTGTGACCTCATGTGGCACATACCATTCGTATGAGGCTATCTCCTTAATCTCATGTGGCGCATGCATTCATATGAGACGACCTCCTTGACCTCATTTGGTGCATGCCATTCATATGAGTCGGTGTAGGGACAATCCTAATTCCCTCATCCTTCCAAACGCTTTCCACTCCCCATAATTAATCCTCCCCTCTTGTTACACCACGGTAGGAGGGTGATCAATCTAGACCCAAGGGTAGTACCCCCTTGGCCCTTTGTGGACTCATCTTGTTCCCCCTCTAGGTGGTGTTGTGACCTTTTCACACATTGCCCCATTCAAAATGGGGACCCCTAATTTTTGCTCCATTCTGGTGTCTGCCTTTCCGGGGATGTCTTTGCCATTGAGCTTAAACATGAAATTTGGCCTAGTCTGAAAATTAGGGTTTCCATGCTTTTGGTCAGTCCGGGGTCGAACAAAGTGAATATATTGAAAACAGGGATTAACATTGCTGTCAGTGTGATTCCAGCAAGCTTCCACTGAAATTTCATCAGATTCCAGTCACTTACTATTTTTAGTAAGTGTGCAATTACAGGCAATCTTTCAACACTTTCGAAGTTTTAATAGTCACACTGCATTCAAAACACATCAAGCTGCTCGTGTGCAAAATTTGAACTGAAACAGACAACTTACTATTTTTAGCAGTTCAGCTTCCGGAGCAGATTTCAGGGCTTGGATGCAGAGTTTTTCAGCGCATGTCTGCAGATTCCTTCTGGGTTTTCAGAGACCTTCGCGATGGTGTAACATGCAAAATGAGATGACAACTTTCAGAGTTCAGCCTTTAGAGGCTATTCTTAGGGTTTGCATGTCAGGGTTTTCTTTGCATGTCTGCATATTCCTTATGGGTTTTTCGAGAGCTTCGCAGTGACGTGACATGCAAACGGAGATGGTCACTCATTTAGGAACTTGCTATTTTTAGTTGATATATCCTGACAGTCGCCTCCCAACACTTCAGAATTACAAACTGATCGCAATGCAACAGAAACGAGAACAAACGGAGATCATTTGATATGCATGCAGAACAAATTAGGGTTTCCAGCTTCGGGGCCTGAAAAGAGGGGTAAAAAGTCAGAATTTTCGAAAACCGGTGTATACCATCGCGATCAGCGTCTTCCAGGCTATCTGCTGGTAAAATTTGAAGACAAACAGAGCACTTACTATTTATAGTAAGTCATTTTGGAAACAGGCTAAAAATAGAAAGTCAACATCAGGCGCCGATGTCAGCAGGCCGGTTACGTGGTGAGGAGCGCATTATTCGAATTTCAAATCAAACGGAGTTGTGTAGGTATCAGAAACGAGCAGTTACTATTTATAGTAAATCACCTCCAGAAATATGCTATTTTTAGCAAGTCAACTTAGAATAGCAGTGTCAACGGGCTAATGGGGTCGTGAAGATGCAGTGTTTAAAATTTCAAAACGATCTGAGTCTCGGAGGTGTGAAAATCAAGAGACTTACTATTTATAGTAAGAAGCTGGCGAGGATGAGGAAAAGTGGCTAAGTCTGTTACTTTATCCTTCACCACCTTCAAAGTACGCCCACCTCGGCTGGAGATCTTGAAAAAATGGCTAAGTGTTGATGTTCATCCACCTCACATAGCAAAATGCGCCCATCCAAGGTGGTGAAAGTTGAAAAATTTCTAAGGCACAAGCTTCGTCCTGCTCACTAGGTAAAATGTGCCCTCATGCAAGGTCTCATGCTTGAAAAATTTCTAAGTATAAAACTCGTCCACCTCCTATGGCAAAATGCGCCCATCCTTCATCAAGTAGGAAATGCGCCCAAGAAAGTCAAAGAAGTCAACAAACTTCATCCTTCAGCCTATGCAAAATGCGCCCAAAAGAGGCCATGTGAGGACAAAAGAAGGAAGTCAAAAGGTCACTTGTTGGAGGCGTTACAAGTTTCATCCTTCATGCATGTTCAAATGCGCCCAAGGTTAGAGAGTCAAAATGTCAACAAAGTTTTATCCTTCATGCATGCCAAAATGTGCCCAAAAGAGGCCATGTGAAGACAAAAAGAAAGAAGCTCAAGGGTCATCTACCTCATCATGCAAAATACGCCCTCACATGCAAGCAAGATGCTAAAAAATTTCTCTAAGTATGGAACTCGTCCTTCACATATGGCAAAATGCGCCCAAGTGAGGGCATGTAAAGACAAAAATGAGGGAGATGAAAGGTCACAAGAAGGCATGGTAAACATTAATCCTCCACACATGCTAATATGCGCCCAAGTTGAAGTGAGTAAAGGTGAGTGTAAGGTGGTAAACAAGGTAAAGAAGGAGATTAAAATATCACCTAGGCGTTGAAAGTGAAGATGAATAATAATGCTAGGCCTAGTGAAGTTCAATATCCTTTAGCATGTGTGAAATGCGCCAGAGGTAAAGGGGTGATATAAAATATTACCTAGGCGTTGAAGGTGGAGATTTGAATGAAAATTTTTCCTAAGGCAAGTGGAATATCCCTCATGAAGTATAATATGCGCCTAAAGTAATGGAAGTGTGAAATAAAATAAAGCATGTTAGGCGTGGTATGTGCTTTAAAATGGAAAATTTTCCAAGTGAAGTTGATAAAAATTTCCACCACTGGCAAATGAGCATGGATGAAATAAAATTTTTCTCACAGGAAAATGGATAAAGTTGAATAGAAATTTTTCTAAGGCAAAATTTTCAAAAAAAATGCAAAGTGATTCAAAAATTTCTCTAAGGCAAAATATTTTCTTCCTCTAGAAAATATGCCTAGACATGAAGGTGATAAATTTTTTTCGTGGAGCACGGATGAATTTTCCAGTGACGGAGTCAGAAGATGATGACAATGCAGGATGAATTTAAAAATTCTTCGGGTCTGAGCAACACAATACAATCACAAATGTGAAGAACGGATTTAAATTGATTGAATAATATTTTTCTAAGGTTCAAAATTTTAAAAATTTAAATGAACCTGTTCGTTGTGTACCCATGGATTCATCACGTTTTTGAGAAAATTTTCTTTTGGGTACTGATGATCTTCCACGAGAAATGGATTTCCAAGTCTTCTGCACTTCGCCAAGGCCTTCAGCATGAAGAATTTAATCGGTGCTCGAATTATGAATTTTCCTAAGGGAAATTTTAAAATTTTCTAAGGAAAATTTGAATAAAATGTGTTTTCAAAAGGAAAATGCTTCGACGATGAATTTAAAGTGAATTGCCTAGATATTTTTGATTGAATTCTTCACAGATGAATTTTCCAGAGTGTCAGAGGTGATTAAAATTTAAAATTTGCAAGACAGAACTCTGGCTGGTGAATGGAAATTGCCGAAAGATGAATTTAAATTAAAAATTTTCGAAAGTGAATTTAAAAGATGCTAGTCAAAGATTGAACTTCTAGAAGAATGAGATTCCTGACGTCGAGAGACAAGTGTCAAAAATACCAGAGAGGGAAAATTCGAATTCTTGAAATGGAGTAGTGGAGATTTAATGCACTGGCTATACTTAGCTCCTTCTAGAATTCGATTTTTGCTATAAAAATGAGAAGTTTTTCATTTCTCACCAATTGAAGGAATTCGAATTTACTCTGGGTCTGAAGCTGAGTTGAGTGTGAAGCTGTAAGTTGCTAAGGCTGCAATTGCTGGGGAAGTTCGAATTTTTGAAGCTGGAGAGTGAGTTGCTGAGTGAAAGTCGTTGGAAGTTGCTGAAGGCTGAAAGTATTGAAGAGCTGCGACTTGAAGAGGAAGAAGGTTGCTGAAGTTCAAATCTGAAGTTGCTGAGACACGAATTTTAAAGAATTTATTGCTGAAGCTGAAGTCTGCAAATGCAAGTGAGAAGTACGACTTGGAGTTGGAGAAGTTGCTGAAGTAAATAGGCACCAAGTCATTTTGAAGTTGCTGCAGTTTGAAAATCTAAGTCTGAGCTTGAGAAGTGCGAACTTGCTAAGTCTGATTTGAAATTGAAGAAGTGTGAATTCAAGTCTGTAGTTGCTAAGTGTGAAGTGAAGTTGCTGAAGCTTGCTTAGAAATTTTCTAAGTGATTGATAATTCGAAGATTGTTGGAGAAGAAGTTGAGGTTTGCAAATGAGAAATAATATTGCAACTTCTTGAAGTCGACTGGCAGCCCTGCAAAGCATTTTATTTATTTTTCTAAGTTAATTTGCTGATGGATGTTTATTGTTTTGCAGATGGCTGAGGCAAGGACAACTGGCAAGGACAACAATGGTGCATCCAGGCAAGCTGTTATAAAGAAGCTGAGCAAGTATTTCTTGCCGGAGTCAAAGTTTACTTCGAAGTTGGGCAAGCTGGCGGATACAAATTTGGGCTTTTTCAACTTGGAGACTTTCAAGAATCGAATGCTGGGATTTGGTAATCATCAACCTTCAGCCACTTCACACAACATCATTCGAAGTGGGTTATATGCAGCTGCTGGTTTCCCACCAGCCATTCAGTGTTCAGAGCTGATGATGGAGTGCGCCAACTGCTACGAGAAGGATCATAGGTCAATCATGTCACCAGATGGACAAGTGCTCGCCAACCTCACTCCTGCTGCCATTGGTGAAGCTTTTGGAATCCTAGTGCATAGAAACATGATTTACAAATCAAAGGAGCGAGCTGAGTGAATGTATGCTTCTGCATTCGAGAGATGTACAAAGACAATCAATACTCATTGGATGAGCAACCCCAGGCCTTCTCGTACGAAGCTGCCAAGACAAATCATAGTAGATGACTTGAAGCAGGAGTATTGTGATCTTATCATGATGCTGAGTCGAGTTGGAGGTTGCCTGCAGTCGTTTATTTTTGAGCCATGGATGTTCTATTACATCAACCTCGTGCTGGAAGGAAAGGATTACGTCAACTGGGCTGAAATGATTAGTGACAATTTGCACGAGCAGCTCGTGAGCCTGAGAAGAACGAAGACATTTTATATGGGCTCTTACATCATTTACATGCTAGCCCGTATGACGAAGTATAGAGGAATTTCATACAAGGAGCCTGTTGGCTGTGGTTCTCATCAGTTCAAAATTCATGAGGCTTGTCCGCAGCTACACTTGACAAGTACCACTCATTACAAGCGTGCCAATGACGCCTTCACCATGCACATCATGAGAACACTTCAGGAGCGGATGCATCACAGGATCTCGAGGGAAGCCCAGGAATTGATTGAGAGGTATGGGTGCTGGTTTATACAGTTTCTGAAGTTCTCTTACATTAGGCTGCAAGGTTTTTCTTCGTATCCATATAGGCTACCTAAGTACCCAACCAACAGGATACTGATGTTAGAGATATCTAGGCAATTGGTTGCCTATGATAAGATTCAGAAGAAAAAGAAGAAGGGAGGTGTTGACTTCCCGATTGTCATGGGCAATTCCGATGAAGTGTGTCCTTCATTGCAGGCAGCTAGAGAAGTTGAAAGTGAGCTTCAGTTTTATCACTTTTCATATCACACCAGCCGACAGCACTATGATCCGCATAACAATATCAAATGGGTATTGTCAGAGGAATTTAAACATAAGGCAAACATTGAGGATTATTGGGCTGGTGCATCAGACGAAGCAGAAGTCAGGAAGAGAATGTTCTCTAGGTTGCCAATAAGCATGATTAGGGAGTGTGAAGTCATTCCGGTACCAGACCAGGTGGATGAGGACATGAACGTCGTCCATCCAGATTATGAAGCAGTGAGAAATTCTCCACTTCCACTCCCGGATTGGTCAGAGCCTGAGATAGCAGATTTGGACACACTTTGCATTCCAGTCTTGACATTTACCAGAGCATGGGTTGACAGGCGTGTGAGTAGATTGAAGAGTAGGTCGATTGCATTGACTTACAATTTGATGGGAGATCACAGGACACCCACCACCAGCAGGAAGAAACAAATCACACGGGGTGGGGAATCTAGAAGGAAAGAGCCAGTTCGGCAGGAGCCTGTTCAGCCTGAGCCTCCAAGAGTTGCAGTTGAATCACCCACGCCATTGGAGACACGTTCTCCAAGTATACAGGAGGTTTCTTTATTTGCTGATCAAAGAAATGCATTGAATCAGGTGCAAGTAGTACAAGAAGATAATTGGCCACCACGAAGAGAGTCAGTTGGCCAAAGTGTCAATGCACCTAGTAGAGATGATCAGCAGACCAATGAGGGGACTGCTACTGACCCTCAGTTTCAGCAAGAGTTAGAGACGGCTTTAGACGATGATGATATAGTTTCAGGAGATACTCAGCCACTTGAGGCTGATGAACCTCACCAAAATGATATAGAAGTTGAACAAGTCCGTGAAGTAGAGGCACAAGAACAACAACCGTTTGATATACAGTATACAGTACCTGATTGGCTCAGAGATAGGATGAGAAGAAGCCCCAGCGAAGAAATTGATCCAGCAATTGAAATGGAAGAGTTTTTGAACACGATCAGCGCGCCTCCACAAAAAAAGAGAGCACGAAAGTTTTCAAAGATCTCGACTGAAGAGGATGGCTCTCGCACCCTTCACATGGCAGTGCCACAGGTTGATTGTGACCGAGATAAAGTAGTACCCGAGAACTATGTGGTCACAACTTTGGAGTTAGGACGCCCCACAGGTGCACAGATTATAGAGGAGTGTGATAACTCCTACCTCGCCCTCAAGGACAGATTATTTAAAAAGGAAGGAAAGTACAAGAAGTTGAAAAGAGAGCATAAGGCTTTGATTGGATATGTGCAACAGTTGTCTCGTCCTCGTGGGCAGAAGATTCCAGCGATAGAGCTTCCACTTGAGATACTTAGAGAGTCGATTAGTGGCTTGTTGGAGTTGGGGAAGATGGCACAGGAGGCAGACAAATGGGTTACAGGAGTTCGTGCTGAGATAGAAAAGTTTATGGAGCACCTTGCTCTTCCTTTTTAGCAGGCTTCTAGTATTTTGGCACGAATGGAGGCAGTTGATCAGGCCTGGGGAGATGCTTCTATTTATCAGAGCAAGGTTATTCAACATCTTGAGGCATTGAGGCATGTTCCTTTGCGATTGCTGATTGATGGAGGGGTCATTCAGGAGAATGACAGGTATGACTTTTCTAGATGGTATTCTTCAGCAATCACGGGACGTGGTTTCTTCGACGCAGCACATGTGGATTCAACTAGAGTACGGAAGGCTATGGCCAACATTATTGATGGAGTCCAGAATACCTTCGAGGCCATATTTGCTAGGCGGTTGAATCCAGATGAGGTGACTGCTGATAATTTGAGGGGTAGGCTGGTGCCTTTCTTTTTAGAGGTGCAGACCTTTGTACAAGATGACTTTGAGAACACCTCTACTTTCTCCAACTTGATCCAGAGCACGCAGGATTCCTTAGTCGCTTGGAGAAAATCTTGTGCATGGCATGAACCGTCAATCATGGTGTTAGAGTTCCAGCTTGATTGCATTCCACCCATTTCAGTTCAGGGGGTTGAGGCTGTACTTGGCAGGTTCATTGAGTTTGCAGCCAGAGAGAAGGAGAATGGGAATGCACTACTGGACGATGATCTTCTAGAAGACTGATTGTGGGCATTAATTGCCTTTACTATTTTGGGAGTGAGTGGGAATCTTTGATTCATTTAATGTACCACTCCCTATTCTGGCAGTTTTTAGGGTTAGGGCTGAGGTGGCTTAATCTTAGCCACTCTTTTGATTGTAATCTTAGCCGTCCATTGGACTGGGCTATCTATAAAAGGGGGAGCCCCCCTCATTTGTAAGGCATTAGAATTAGAGATTAGAATCAGATTGGAGATCAAACTAGAGAGTAGAGCGGAGTAGACATTTTGCTTGATAGTTTAGCATAGTTTGGAGGAGAAGGAAAGTTTTCCTTTGAAAGCTTTTGTAAGAAATTGTTGTGTAACACTTTCATAATAGAAGATCTTTCATTGATGGTGAAATTCGTCTTCATTGTGTTTAGCTAGCAAGGTTTCTTCTTCCCTTCAATTCCAAGTAGCGTAAGATAGCGTAAAGTAGTTTAAGAAGTAGCATTTTCATTTCATGCAAGTAGATAGTAGCTGTGGATGTGTGGCATTGATCAAGGCAACTTCGTTTCATTCCATACCACTAGTGGCTTGCTGACGGCAAGTTTGCCTTGCGTGGTCGACTGGAGAATTTTATAAGCTTAACTTCAGTTGTAATTCACATCTTGGTGCGTTGTCTTGATGGTATCTTGATACTGAATTGTGACTTGAAAATTACTCGCTATCCCTTTGAAGATTGCACCTACTTTGTATAAGCTGTCTAGCGTGAGGCGGAGCAGAGTTTGGTTGGAGTTGTTGAGATTGATCCCACGTCCCGCCTTAGAGTAAAACCTAGAATCTTCTTACCCTTTACACCCATTTACTTTCGGTTCATCTTTGGTTAGTTTTAGGAAAACGTATTTATTGCTAAATCATCCGCATTATACAAATCCCTTCCAATCATCCATTTACTGTTAACTGCAAGTATCCTGAACAATTGTGTAAGTCCCCTCGTGAAAACAGCAATTCACATCAAACCAACTGAGGGTATTCTAAGTATTTCGGAACCTTGAAGTTGAACGTGCGATCTATCTCGCAATCTTAGCGCACGGAATACTTTGATCAAGAGAGAATGGAGTAGCCTTCGGACAACTTTGTTTTGCTGATTGGTGCGGTCACAAAAATCACATCAACAGGTGGCATATCTAGTAGGGACCCCTTTGCAGAATTCCCTCTGTAATCCTTCTTTCCCACCATGGTAGAACAATGCGCACATTAGGCTACTAACTTAATACTTAAAATATATCCTTTAAATATGAGTATATTATCACAGAATAATTGTAGATTATTGTATAGATCCCTAAGTATATTTGATCAATCTACTACAATTCTACATAGAAGATTTATCACAATATTAATTCATAAATTTGAACTATAAAACACTTATGTTATCTACTACAATTTGAATCCTAATTATATTCTATTAATTATCATCACAAACCCTCATCCCACTAACTATAATCTTCCCCATATTAAAATTAACTATGATTATTATATTAAATTAAATATGGATCATGATTACCATTGCTGCTGATTGTTTATTTCCTCTTGTACTTATTCCCAATTCATTGCATTCCCCTCTTTCCTCCCTTCTCTTCTTATATCCTTTATCCTTAAATATCCCCGATTGGATCAAGGGGCATGTCCTTTTGTGTAACTACTACCTTTTCCTTTAATCGTTGCACCTTTAATTAGTAGATGACTTTTGGAATATTGCTGCTGAGTTAAACACATTTGTTTGTTTCCATAATGATTAGGAATCAATGTTTGTTTTGTGATTATAGTCATGATCGGGTTTTATTTCCAAATGGCTGTATTATTTGGCTTAGGAATATGTTCTGATTCGACCTTTGCTTGCTAAGGGTCTCTTTATTCATATGGTATTTGCCTTTTTTTTTTTAACGAGTATACAGATTTTGTTGTTTCGGTTTGTATGTTTTTTATTAGTGATTGTAATGTTTATTTACTTATTTAATTGAGGCATAAAGATTATTAGTGTCATTGTGAATATTATTATTATATTAACAATATCAATTTATTCTATTTTGCATTATAATAATTGTATTACAATTATACTATTATCTACGATAATTATAATTATAATAATAATATTTAAATGGCAATTAGTTATATTTATATTTTGATATTTATTCAATTTTGTTATTTGTATTTTAATGTTTCATATTTGGTGTTACAATTTTGAGGGACATGATAGTCCAACCCGCCCAAGATTGCTTGTCCTCAAGCAATCACAATCCCAAACATCTTTTCACATTAGGAGTCACGCCCTTTCACGCCTCCTCCCTATTCTTGAGGGCCTAATTTAAGTTTCTTGCAATGTTAACTAAGGTTTTGTTCTTAATTGGATTCTCCCGTTGAAATGCTCTCCTTTTGTATCACACATTTGAGGGAGTCACACCTTTCCACTCCAATAGTCACAACTCTTTATTATTGCATTTGGATACTAATAATAATTTAGTTTTAGATAAGTTAATTTGTTAGTGCCTCCCAACCCCATAAGCATTGTGGCAGACAACCTTAATAGTTTTAAGCATAAAGTAAAAATAATGATGAGCTCCACCTTAATAAGAAATTAAAGCAAACAACCAAGTAGCTCAACCAAGCAGGCAAGTAGCTTAACCAGACAAACAAGTAGCTCAAGCAAGCAAGTGGGTAGCTCAAGCACATAGGCAAGTAGCTTAACCAAGCAAACAAGTAGCTCAAGCAAGCAAGCAACCAACTCAAGCACATAGGCAAGTAGCTCAAGCACACAGGCAAGTAGCTCAAGTAGGCAAATAGGTAGCTCAAGCTAGCAAGCAACCAACTCAAGCACACAGGCAAGTAGCTCAAGCAGGCAAACAAGTAGCTCAAGCTAGCAAGCAACCAACTCAAGCACACAAGCAACCAGCTCAAGCTAGGCAACCAACTCAAGTAGACAAGCAGGTAGCTCAAGCATGCAAGCAATTGGCTCAACAAGTAGGCAACCAGCTCAAGCACACAACCAAGTAGCTCAAGTACGCAACCAAGCAGCTCAAGCACCCAACCAAGCAGCTCAAACACCCAACCAAGTAGCTCACGCACGCAACCATGTAGCTTAAGTACGCAACCGATTAGCTCAAGCACACAACCAAGCAGCTTAAGTATGCAACCAAGTAGCTCAAGCACGGAACCAAGTAGCTTAAGTACGCAACCAAGTAGCTCAAGCAAGTATGTAGCTAACTCAAGTAGACAAGCAAGTAGCTCATGCATGCAAGCAACTAGCTCAAGCAAGTAGGCAACCAACTCAAGTAGACAGGCAGGTAGCTCAAACATGTAGGCAACTAGCTCAAACAACTTGACAAACAATATTTTTAACAGTTTAAGCATAAAGTAATCATAAACACAATGGCGAGTTTCAAATACATAGTGACTATCTCTAACATTCACCACATACACAATGGCTAACTAGCATATCACAATGGCTGACACACACATATGTCCATAATGTATCCCTGATAGAAAGGATATTGGTGCATTGTGCACTACACCGTGGGTCCTATCCTTTCCTCCTGTATACATATGAGCACACAATATACACTTGAAGTCACAAAGTATATGCAAGGTATACACATAGTTGCATAAATACATCTATGTCACAAAGTATATACACGGAAGGCACACACATATGGATGTACATTAACACAGGTTGGCAAGAACATGCTCTGATACCACTTGTAATGTCCCTAATAGGAATATTATTGGTTTTATTCTAAATTACCAATTTCCAAACAAATAGGAGATTTAGAGAGTTACCTTAGTTTGATTTAATCCCTGCAAACAAGTTAGATATCAATTACAACCATAATGTAACAAGAGAAGCATCATGTTTCAACATTAGAAACTCCATGGTAAATTTACTATCCTGATTATTACCTTACCTTGAGGTGCCCACCATGGGAAGAAGCATGGAGGAGCGTGGTTGATGGGGTGTCTTAGTTTCTGTGACCTCATGTGGCGCATGCCATTCATATGAGGCTATCTCCTTAATTTCATGTGGCTCATGCCATTCATATGAGGCGACCTCCTTGACCTCATGTGGCGCATGCCATTTATATGAGTCGGTCTAGGGACGATCCTAATTCCCTCATCCTTTCAAATGCTTTCCACTCCCCATAATTAATCCTCCCCCTCTTGTTACACCATGGTAGAAGGGTGAGATTACAATGACTACTCCGGTGATCAATCTAGACCCAAGGGCAGTACGCTTTGACCCCAAAGGCATGTACCCCCTTGGCCCTTCGTGGACTCATCTTGTTCCCCTCCCCCCCCTCCCCTCCCCTCCCCCAGGTGGCATATCTAGTAGAGACCCCTTTGTAATCCTTCTTTCCCACCATGGTAGAACAATGCGCACATTAGGCTACTAACTTAATAATTAAAATATATCCTTAAAATATGAGTATATTATCGCAAAATAATTGTAGATTATTGTATAGATCCCTAAGTATATTTGATCAATCTACTACAATTCTACATAGAATATTTATCACAATATTAATTGATAAATTTGAACCCTAAAACACCTATGTTATCTACTACAATTTGAATCCTAATTATATTCTATTAATTATCATCACAAACCCTCATCATACTAACTATAATCTTCCCCATATTAAAATTAACTATGATTATTAAATTAAATTAAATATGGATCATGATTACCACTGCTGCTGATTGTTTATTTCCTCTTGTACTTATTCCCAATTCATTGCATTCCCCTCTTTCCTCCCTTCTCTTCTTATATCCTTTCTCCTTAAATATCCCCGATTGGATCAAGGGGCATGTCCTTTTGTGTAACTGCTACCTTTTCCTTTAATCATTGCTGTAATGCCCCCTTTCTAGCCAATTAGTTCATGGTTTGCCGTTAGCCCTTTTTGCCATGATCCCATGGGCTAACTTGGGCATTAGAGGGATCTTGAGGGTTTTTGGCCTAGGCATTTCCAGTTTCGAGCCAATCCGAGTTGATGTAATGTCCCCGTTTTCCGGAACACTTAAGGAATAATTATTATTTTAATTATTTAATGTTACTAGGCAAAAAGTGCTAAGTCAAAAGGTTAATATTAAATAATTGTATTAATGGGAAAAATAAAATATTAGGTCACATCAAGGAGTCACATCAAGAGGTCACATCAAGAAGTCACATCAAGAGGTCACATCAAGGAGTCACACTAAGGGGTCACATCAAGGAGTCACATGAAGAGATCACATCAAGGAGTCACACTAAGGAGTCACATCAAGGGATCACATCGAGGAGTCACATCAAGGAATATTAAAATATTATTCGAAAAGCTTGTTGGACACTCTTCTTGGGTCTTTTTAGAAGATCAAGGATTTCTTTATAAAGGGGAGTTGAGAGCTCATTGGACATGCTTGGTTGAAGATATTTTATGAGTCTATTGCTGGAGATAATTTCTCTATGGGCTTTGAGGACGAAATCCCTCTAGGTAACAATCTCTTCGCTGTTGAAAGACACAGTTAGGAGGTTTGATTCTGTGCTTGTATTCAAGATAAATCTATGAGCAACAATATGCCTTTTCAGCTGCACTTCACTGCTTATTTGGTAGAAATCTGATTGTGGGATTATATTGTGAGTGGGGAAGCCATTTTTGAGAGCTGCATATCTTCCTTAACTGCTTGGCCGTTCCATTCCAGTATTGCTGGGATGTAATGAACCGAACCAATTTTTTTTTTGTTTTTTGCAATGCAGTTACAATTCAACACGCACCCGTTAAGGTTAGCTCTAAACCAAAACGATGCGGAAAGCAACTCTAACCAGAATGTACACCAGGATCCCGATGTGGGCAAGGTGTGAGCATTGGTCAGAGGGTCTAATGTAGATGCAAACTGGAAAGGAACTCTAACCAAGAATGTGCCTATGTAGACGAACATATGGTCAAAGGATCAATGCATGATGAACTGAAGTAACCCTAACCAAGAATGGCGCCGAGT
The DNA here is from genome assembly GCA_007258455.2 of Sequoia sempervirens. Taxonomy (NCBI): domain Eukaryota; kingdom Viridiplantae; phylum Streptophyta; class Pinopsida; order Cupressales; family Cupressaceae; genus Sequoia; species Sequoia sempervirens. The sequence goes on from VDFB02052503.1 coordinate 39,479, forward strand.
GATGGCGAGCATATGGTCAGAGGGTCCCTAGACTACTAACTGAAAGTAAATAGGCGGCAAGCCAGCCTCTTCCACTTATTCAGTGGGAAATACAATAGAACAAATGAGAGATAAGATGAGAATGGCTGATAGTACTACTAGCAGCTTACAATATGTCAGAATATATAATTAAAGCTAGAGTTTTCAAGTTCTTCATTGCTGCAACTGTATAGTATGTCTTCCCAATACCAAATGTAACTTCCAATGCCCAATCCCAGCCAAAGGGACAACTTTCTTAATTCTGATATATCAGACCTGCAACATAAAATGAAGAAATCTGCAATCTAACACTTCACTCAAATGCTCATAACTTGCTCAAATCTCACTCTAATGACATGAAACGAATTGCAGATTGCTCTAAGGATGAAGGCTCCCAAAATGAATACCTAAAACCTCACCAAACAACATCCATTTAATTTGCACAAGTCCCAAGGCATTCCCAAATGGTATGGCCCTCTTAAAGGGGCGATTTAGCTAGGAAAAATCAGAATCTTCAAATAAAAATCCACAAATTTGCAACAAGGGTCGCCCCAAGTAGAGGAATGGATACAACAAACACCCAGAACAATATTCTTTTTATTTTTTGAGATATGAATAAAAACTACCTACAGCCATGCAACAACAACAACTCTAGAATATGACAAAATGCTTGAACATTAGCTACCAAATGCAATGAAACTCAACTACAATGCTAACAACCCAACTTACAATCTAATTCTCAACTTGTTGCTATCTTTCAAGCAAGAAGATGAGCCAAATGTTAGGAGGTATGCTTTCCTCGAAGCTTGCCTGAAGACATTCCAGCAGCATAATAGTATGGTAGACAAAAGATGCCAACTGAAGACCCAATACTCCCTTTTATAGATTTGAGAAGACTCCTCCAAAAGCTTCTAGAATAGGTGCCCACTCCTCAAGATGCTTTTTAGGGTTTTGACTTGACCAAACCTCCTCAAGATGGCGTCCCTTTTTGCCAAGGCAATTTCTTTCAATTTAAAAATAATATCTTCTCCAAAAGTTGGTGTCCATTTCACCTTGAGCATTTTGAACCTTCAAATTATTAATCTTTCACCTGATGATGCATTCACCCATAAAGTTCCCCTTTTTAAAAACAACATAAAGTTGTGGTGATAGGGAAGGGGGTGTTATAATATTAAAATATAATATTATAATGTGAAAATACTTCTCTCCATAAAAATGCACCCAAGGGCCAAAAACAATAATGCCAACTGAACCATCTGAAGAAGAAGACCAACTGAACTGAACCCAACCTGTCCACTGCCAAAAATAGAATTTACTAAAAATAGTAAATTCATGAAGTTGCTCGAAACGCCAAACTGACCATACCACCGCGAAGCTCTCTGAAAACCCAGAAACAATCCACAATCTGATTTCCAAACTTCAAGCAACAACTTCCTCAAAATTAGGAAACCCTAATTTCACCATCCGAGTAGCCTACGGGTCTCCGGAATAGGCCAACGGTCAACTGAAACGATCACATTTGAGAAGGGGACATTACATGGGATGTACCATATTGCCATCTATTCCTTTACCAGCAGCGTAGCACTTGGGAGGACTGGGCTTGGTGTTTGGAGGAGGCGATTGGGATTGGTGAGTGTATTGCACCATCATTAGGCATTATAATACATATTTATACATCTTGGAATTGCTGTTGTACTTGGCGCCTGGATTTTGGAGTCTATTTCAGTGGTTTTTGTGAACAGCAGTACCTTCCTCCTTGCAACTTTTTGTGGGTACGCTAAATTTAGATATTATCCCCTATTTCTTGATCCAGGTTATCATTCGATTGTAAAAAATCTGAATATTTGAATCGATATAAAATTCTGGAATTTTCAGCAGTCATTTCCTTGTAATTTCCAGATTTTTCTGTTGTACAGTTTACTCTTTTCCTTTATAAATATATGCATTACTCATTGGATGAAATATTGCAAAAAATACTAAAAACAATCACCATAAAACAAACAAAAAAAAATCAATCAAACAAAGCTACCCATTTCAGTGGTATCAGAGCAGTAGTATCTTGCCATCTTGTGGAGTGTAAAATAGATTGCATGTCAGTTTATGAGAGGGAGTGAGCGTGAAAGAAGATATCTTGAAAGGTTACACAGAAGGGAAGTGGAATAGGAAGTTTGGGAAGAGTGGCCCACTAATTTGCAGGAATCCCAAGAAAATACAGTCCCACGATTAGAACAAGCAGGAGAAGTTCCTGTGACTGATCCATTTGCTAGTGATTCCGAGGATACAGTTGAAAATATGGTTGATAGAGAGGAAGAACGAAGGGAACCGAGCGCTAGGGAAATGTTGAGTGATCTAGCTAGAGGACAGCGTGAGTTATAGGCAGCCCTGCAGCAGATGGCTAAAATGATGGCATGACATTTGACTGATATGGGCCAAGGAAACAATGGTAATCAGGGAGAGCAGGGAAACAATAATGCTGAAGGACAGGGAAATGGCGGAAATGGGGGCAATGGAGATGGTTCAGTGAACATGGGAGTAGCCAGGTAGTATAATAGAGCAGGATCGGCTAGCACTAGACCCCTTATGCCTCAATTCCCACTGAGTTCAAATGAGCAGGATAATAATGCACCCACACAGCAGGAGATACAGGACCAGATACTAGAGGATTGGAGAGATTTTGGACCGGATTTTTAGGGTGAGATGTCTTTCAGGGAGTACATGGATGTTAGGCTGAAACATTTACGTCAAAGAGGCAACAGGCGGCAGCATTATGAGCTTAAGAAGAAAGTGGGTAAGCTCTCCATTCCATTTTTCGATGGTATAGGCAAGACTACATCCAGGGCTTGGGTGCAAAAGCTCGATACATATTTTCAGCTCAATCCGATGCTTGAGGATGATGCTATCAAGTACACAACTCTACATCTAGATGGCAGTGCCCATGAGTGGTGGCACCATGGGATGGTGACACTTGGACATAACCAGGTTGATACATATGCAGAGTTCACCGAGAGGTTAATAGAGCGGTTTGACACTAAGGACCCGGAATTGCATTTCAAGGAGCTAGCACAACTTAGACAGTGGGGTTCTGTGGAAGCCTATACACCGAGTTCCAGAAGTTGGCAGTATTGGTGACAAACATATCTGAGAGGAGACTCGTCGTTCTTTTCATGGATGGGATTTCCGATCCCTTGCGAGGTTGGGTAAGGGGACACAACCCTTCTTCACTCCAGGAGGCAATCAAAAAGGCGAGAGACCTACCACCTTCTTCCTATAGGAGTAAATTTCACTTTAAGGACTCTCATTTTAAGAAGGATAAGGAAAAGAAAACATTTCAAAAGGACACTCAGCAGCCTAAGGGGGAAACTAAAAAGTTGGACAATGACACCCTCAATGAGCTCAGGAAGAAAAAACTATTTTTTCATTTGTAGGGAGCCATGTGATCTTTCCCATAAGTGTCCGCTTTAGGCGAAGGATAAACAAATGGAGTATTTTTCAACAGAAGAATTACCTTCTGAGGACGAGGAGCAACATTCAGATTCAGAGTCTAGTCAGGGAGATAGCACTGCTGAGGAGGGTTCGGATGATGAGAAGTCTCTTGCACGGTTGACAGGGGTCCAGAAGGCCATCACCTTTAAGGTAAGAGGGATGATCCAGGGGCAGCGTGTGATTTCATTGATTGACACAGGGGCAACGCATAACTTTATCGATGCACAGTTGGTGGCTAAGAGAGGCCTATAGACAGAAGAGCATGCGTGGTTCAGAGTAATGGTGGCTAGTGGCCACAAGTTATTATGCACCCAAAAGATTTCAAATCTTTGCATCAGATTGGGAGGAGATTATGAGTTGGAGGATGATTTCTATGTAGTTGACATGGGTGATTATGATGTCATTTTGGGAATGACATGGATGGCTTCTCTGGTAGAGTTTACCTTCAACTTGGCTAAGTTGGAGATGAGGTTCCAGCATTAGGGCAAGAAGGTGGTGCTTTGAGGCCTTTCAGATGGGGGACTTAGAGTTGTGTCACTGAAGAGAATGGAGAGATTGTTTAGACATGACCAGGTAGAGTGGGCAGTAGAGTGTCTTGTCATGCCTACAGTCTCGGAACAACAGGTTAAGAGTTACCCTCTGAACATTCAAGAGATTATTTCTAGGCATGATAAGGTGTTCGGTAGCATACCTCATGGGGTTCCTCCAGAGAGAGGGATTGAGTATGTTATTGAGTTGGAAGAAGGGGCCAAACTAGTGATTACCACCCCTTACTGTCATCCTAAAAAACATAAGGATGAAATAGAGAAGGCAATAAAAGAGTTATTAGAGATGGGCCATATCAGACCAAGTAAGAGTCCATTCGCTTCTGCAGTAGTGTTAGTGAAGAAAAAGGATGGGACAACGCGGATGTGTATTGATTATAGGGCTCTCAATAAAAAGACTATCAAAAATAGGTACCTCATCTCGAGGATAGGCGAGTTGATAGATGAGCTGCATGGAGCACGCTACTTCTCGAAGATTGACTTGAGGTCCGGATATCATCAGATCAGGATGAGGACACCGGATATTGGAAAGACAATCTTCAGGTGCCATTATGGCCACTTCGAGTTTTTGGTTATGCCATTTGGGCTAACCAACGCACCTGTTACTTTTCAGAGTTGCATGAATCAAGTGTTTAGAAGGCAGTTAAGGAAATTTGTGTTGATTTTCTTTGATGATATTTTGATATTTAGCAAAGCTTGGGAGGAGCACTTGCAGCACCTGGAGCAGGTATTGAGTATTGTGGAGAGTGAGTCACTATACGCCAAGGAGTCTAAATGTGAGTTGGGCATGACTGAGTTGCTTTATCTTGGGCATATCCTCAGTGTGGATGGGGTGAGGGTTGACCCAGATAAAATTAAGGCTATAGTTGAGAGGCCTACCCCCACTAACCTTACTCAACTTAAAGGGCTCTTTGGGCTATGTGGATTCTATAGGAGGTTTGTAAAGGGTTTTTCACAAACAGCAGCTCCATTGACTGATCTCACCAAGAAAGGAGCCTTTGAATGGTCAACTTCCGCACAACAGTGTTTTGAACACTTTAAGCAGGTAATGTCATCATGTCCAGTGTTAGCTCTTCTAGACTTCACTAAGCCATTTGAGTTACATTGTGATGCCTCAGGGGCCGGGATAGGTGCAGTCTTGATGCAGGAGAAACATCCCATAGCGTATGAGAGTAGGAAGTTAAGGGGGGTGGAGAAGAGTTATTCTATATATGACTGTGAGATGTTGGCCATAATGCATGCATTGGCCAAATTCAGATCTTATCTGGTAGGAGGCAGATTTGTGATTAAGACTGATCATAATAGCATTAAGTATTTTATGAGCCAGAGAGATCTTAATGACATGCAACATAAATGGATTACAAAATTGCAGGCCTGTGACTTTGACATAGAATTTGTCAAAGGAAAAAAAAACATTGTGGCAGATGCCCTTTCCAGGAGACCACACATATGTTCCTTGGTAGAGATATTAGCTTATTGGAAGGAGAAGTTAATAGCAGAGTATGCAAAAGATTCTTGGGCAACAGGGTTGATTGAAGGTACTGTACAGGATGACAGATTCACAGTGATAGATGACTTGATTTTCTATAAGGAGAGGATTTATTTGGTGCCTTCATCTCGACTTAAGGAGCTAGTCTTGAGGAATTTTCATGAATCTCCATTAGTTGGCCACCCCGAGTACTTCAAAACTTACAAGAAAATCCGAGAGAGATTCACATGGAAAGGGCTCAAGAATGATGTCCTGACATTTGTTAGAGACTGTGTTGTGTGCCAGCAGAATAAGAATGAGCACACCTTTCCAACTGGGTGGCTACAACCCTTAACCCATTCCAAATCGGAAGTGGTAAAGTATCTCAATGGATTTTATCACAGGGTTACCCAGGGTACAAAGTAAGGATTGTATATTTGTGGTGGTTGACAGGTTAACCAAATTCGCTCATTTTTTTGCTATTGCAGCCACTTATACAACAATTCAGGTAGCAAAATTGTTCTTCAGGGAGGTATTCAGGCTACATGGGTTGCCCAGATTCATTGTGAGTGACAGGGACAACAAGTTCTTGAGCTTATTTTGGTAGGAACTCTTCAGGTTTAGTGGTACTGAGCTCACTCCCAGTACTAGCTATCACCCACAGACAGATGGTCAGACGGAGATAGTGAATAAATGGGTGGAGGGTTACCTGCGAAATTATGTGTCGGCACAACAAAAGGCCTGGGTCAGATGGTTGCATAGAGGGGAATATTGTTACAACACCACATATCACATGACCATCGAGATTATTCCATTTATGGCGCTTTATGGATACGAGGCTCCAAATTTTATGGACTTACTATTGGGTGATAGCAGGGTGCCTAAAGCTAAAGAATTGCTACAGGATAGCCAGGACATTATGAGAGCATTGAAAGAAAACATTCAACAGGCGCAAAATCAACAAAAGTTCTATGCTGATCAACACAGAGTAGAGCACAGTTTCGAGGTTGGGGATATGGTATATCTCAGACTCTAGCCTTACAGGTAGTCGTCACTTAAGAAGAGCAGGGCAAATAAGTTGAAACCCAGGTTTTATGGCCCTTTCAAAGTTGCTCGTCGTGTTGGTGAGGTGGCTTATGAGTTGGAGTTACCAGCGGATGGTAGGGTGCATAATGTATTCCATGTTTCTAGGCTTAAGAAAGCCCTCGGTCATAATGTTGTGCCTTCTGCAGAGCTACCCCCTCTGGATGAAGAGGGAAAATTGATATTGGTCCCTGAGGCAATCATTGATACCAGGGAAAGAACACTTAGAAGGAGGGTCATTAAGGAGTACCTGGTTAAGTGGAGGAATCTGCCAATGGAGGATGCTACTTGGGAGAATGAACAGGTGTTGTAGCATCCAGAGCTAAAATTGCTTGAGGACAAGCAATCCTCAAGCAATTTTGGGAAGGGCGGACTGTAATGTCCCCTTTCTAGCCAATTAGTTCATGGTTTTCCGTTAGTCCTTTTTGCCATGATCCCATGGGCTAACTTGGGCATTAGAGGGATCTTGAGGGTTTTTGGCCTAGGCATTTCCAGTTTCAAGCCAATCCAAGTTGATGTAATGTCCCCGTTTTTCGGAACACTTAAGGAATAATTATTATTTTAATTATTTAATGTTACTAGGCAAAAAAGTGCAAAGTCAAAAGGTTAATATTAAATAATTGTATTAATGGGAAAAATAAAATATTAGGTCACATCAAGGAGTCACATCAAGGAGTCACATCAAGAGGTCACATCAAGGAGTCACACTAAGGAGTCACATCAAGGGGTCACATCAAGGAGTCACATCCAGAGGTCACATCAAGGAGTCACACTAAGGAGTCACATCAAGGATCACATCGAGGAGTCACATCAAGGAATATTAAAATATTATTCTAAAAGCTTGTTGGACACTCTTCTTGGGTCTTTCTAGAAGATCAAGGAGTTCTTTATAAAGGGGAGTTGAGAGCTCATTTGACATGCTTGGTTGAAGATATTTTATGAGTCTATTGCTGGAGATAATTTCTCTATGGGCTTTGAGGACTAAATCCCTCTAGCTAACAATCTCTTTACTGTTGAAAGACACAGTCAGGAGGTCTGATTCTGTGCTTGTATTCAGGATAAATCTATGAGCAACAATCTGCCTTTTCAGCTGCACTTCACTGCTTATTTGGTAGAAATCTGATTGTGGGATTATATTGTGAGTGGGGAAGCCATTTTTGAGAGCTGCATATCTTCCTTGACTGCTTGGCTGTACCATTCCAGTATTGCTGGGATGTATCATACTGCCATCTATTCCTTTACCAGCAGCGTAGCATTTGGGAGGACTGGGCTTGGTGTTTGGAGAGGCAATTGGGATTGGTGAGTGTATTACACCATCATTAGGCATTATAATACAGATTTATACATCTTGGAATTACTGTTGTACCTGGCGCCTGGATTTTGGAGTCTATTTCAGTGGTTTTTGTGAACAGCAGTACCTTCCTCCTTGCAACTTTTTGTGGGTATGCTAAATTTAGATATTAGCTCCTATTTCTTGATCTGGGTTATCATTCGATTGTAAAAAATCTGAATATTTGAATCAATATAAAATTCTGAAATTTTCAGCAGTCATTTCCTTGTAATTTCCAGATTTTTCTGTTGCACAGTTTACTCTTTTCCTTTATAAATATATGCATTACTCGTTGGATGAAATATTGCAAAAATAACCAAAAACAATCACCATAAAACAAACAAAAAAAATCAGTCAAACAGAGCTACCCATTTCAGTTGCACCTTTAATTAGTAGATGACTTTTGGAATATTGCTGCTGAGTTAAACGCATTTGTTTGTTTCCATAATGATTTAGGAATCAATGTTTGTTTTGTGATTATAGTCATGATCAGGTTTTATTTCCAAATGGCTGTGTATTATTTGGCTTACGAATATGTTCTGATTTGACCTTTGCTTGCTAAGGGTCTCTTTATTCATATGGTATTTGCCTTTTTTTTTAATGAGTATACAGATTTTGTTGTTTCGGTTTGTATGTTTTTTATTAATTATTGTAATGTTTATTTACTTATTTAATTGAGGCATATAAAGATTATTAGTTTCATTGTGTATATTATTATTATATTAACAATATCAATTTATTCTATTTTGCATTATAATAATTGTATTATAATTATAATATTATCCACGATAATTATAATAATAATAATAATAATAATACTTAAATGGCAATTACTTATATTTGTATTTTGATATTTATTCGATTTTGTTATTTGTATTTTAATGTTTCAAATTTGGTGTTACAATTTTAGGGGACATGACAAAATTCTTTACCCAACATATTTCTATAATCACATCCCTTTAGTCCAAGATTTTGTATAACCACTATACACCCTTTATCCAACCTGCCTCACATTTTATTTTCCTTGGAAACATGCTCTAACATAGGGGTTATGATGACACCATGGTTAAGACATTGACATTTGGGAGAAGTTAGTTAGCAATTAATGAAGTTCACAACAACATCCATACAGTGCATTGCAATAGCATGGTCTATGCGAAGCAATTTCATAATTGAATATTATGGGTCCATCGTGGAAAATTATGGCCAATATCTAGAAGGTCCAATGGACATTGTGCATCTCAATTGTCTTTATGCAACAACAGTTCAGGAAAAATAAAAAATCATAAAATAAAAAAAATATAAAATAATTAGAAAAATCAAAATAGTAAAGAGAAATTTCATCTAATGGTGAAAACCATTCCTATGGTGCCTTGGGCAAGTACCATAATGAAAACCTATTCACAGGTATAATTTGTAAATTAGTTGTGTATATGTTCCCTACACTTGGGGGCAAGTTGTCTCATCCGCCTACAATATCTATCCTTTAAAGTCCCTAGCTAGCCATCGATACCATCCCCTTATATCTGTCCACCATTTGCACGCCCATATTTGCACCCACCGAACTACTCTTCTCGATTTTGGTCTGGATAAGGACAAGGGCATGATTTTTAAACATGCTTTCACAACTTCTTGACATATTCCATCTCTTGCAACAAATACTACCTCCGTTACAAATCATTGAAGTGTAGCGTCATGAGTGGTATATCTAGAGTTGGGACATGTTATTCCTATGCGACACAGTCTATGAGATCACCACCTAAATTCTTCCATCTCCCATCCATCCCATTTTGAGTCCCAATCCCTCAATCATTCCATCTAGTCTACCCTCCATCCTTGTTGCTAGACTTGGTTTTCCCTTGTCATTGGTTATAATGTTGAGACAACAATCCCATCTAGTAGTAAAAGCATAAGACTACCCAAAAACAATCCATCCAAATGCAAGCAACCTATTGAAATGTAAGCAAATCCAAATCTGTAATACAATCTGCATAAATCTTGCCAAGCAGCCTAGCACCCATTAAAAAATCTCAATAGGCTTTGTTCCTCATCTTGCTACAAGCCTTGTTTAGTTCTAAACAAATCATTACATTGTTATTGGGATATATCATTCCCAATCCTTACGTTGTTCTTGGGATATATTGTTCCCATATTAACAATGGCATCATCATCATCAATCAAGCTTTGGCTTTTAGCCTAATCAGGGGCAAAATTTTGTTTGTTCTTTGGCTTTTTATATTTTTTTCTGCTCATGTGTTTTCTTGTTTTTCTTTGCATCTGTATTAGCCTAATCAGGGACAAAATCTTGTTTGCTCTTTGGCTTTTTATATATTTTTCGGCTCATGTGTTTTCTTTTTTTTCTTTGCATCTGTATTAGTCCTTGGGGCATTTTATGGCAATGGCATCATGGCCTTTCATATCATGATGTCATATGTTATATGTTGGCTTGTGACTTTTTCTTTTGACTCGGTCCTACAACACATGGCAACGTCATTGTGGTTTCGCATATCATGATGCACCCTTTCACATGTTATAACATACTTTAGGTTGCTCAAAATAATTGGAACCTTGTGCAAGATTCATAGCATGTACCTTGACAATAAAATATTCATCCTCCATCATATCCATTCTGCCTAGTTCTTTATTGTATCTATGTCTTCATCATCTGCAAACAACCAAAAAATACAATAACCATTTCATCTATCACCTTTATTCGTACATCCTTATCATTGATCATTCATCTTTTGCACGCCTCTCCCTTCCACTCATCACTAATAACATCCATCCTTTAACTAACTCTACTTGTTATCACTAATGCCTTCATCCACCATTAACACCAAAGCCTATCTATCTCTTCCATTCATCTTTAGTCATCATATCTCAATTTCAACCATTTCAAGAGCACACTCATTTCTTCAAACTTGCATATCCTCTTGAGGGGGCATCCATAAACTAGATCAATCCTAAAATCAAAATCTCGACACTTGAGGCATGTTATCTCGTCCCATCGAGTGCCTATCTACTTTATTTGAAATGTCATTACTTCGCAATGCTATTTCAAAGAAGGGAAAAATGTAGACATTCAATTCTCATCACCTTCTGATGTCACACCAAATATTGTATCTTAATACCATGTCAATATTTACCCATTTCCATTCTAATTTCCCTTTGCATTTGCCACCACTAATTTATTAATTAATTAATTATTTCATTAAATAGGCTAATTCTCATCCATTTATTAAAAATAAATAAACAAATCCATTTTCATTTATTTCCACAAATAATAGAAAATCTAATTTTCCTATCATATTCCATCATAACTTCTCCATGATTCCCTTATATTTTAACTCATGCAAAACTAAATAGTTAAAATAAAATGACTGATTATTAGATCCCACTCTCTAAGGAGCCCTCATAGCTCCCTCTTCACTATTCTTAGTTAGTGAAGATTCTCCACACATCTCAATCAATCATTTACTATAATTCATGGGTTAAAATCTCATGAAGTCCGCCCTTGCAATGTCCAAGGACTCATGAAGTCCACCCTAGCAATGTCCGACGCCTGATAAACTCCGCCTTGTCCAAGAACACTCCAACCCCGCCCTAGCACGAAGCAAAATGACTAAACCATGCTAAAATCCACCAAGAAGAAATCAAGGGGAGATGGCAAAGGATGTGCCAAGTTTGCCATGCTTTGGCATGACATTGCCAAAGTCCGACCTAAAACAAATGTGACATGAAGATGTCCAAACAACAACAAAATCCGCCCAGCTAGAAAGAAAAGTCACACAACAACCATGAAGTCCGCCTAGGTAAAATTGGCATGAAGACAATCAAGTTCACCATGGATAAAATGAAAGTTCACCATAATTAAAAGATGATCAAGTTCGAAAAGATTGGAAAAATAAAACTCAACACTTAGAATATTTTTATATTTAGAAGAAATTTTTAAAATATCCAACACTAAGGAAAATTTTCAAACTCAAGAAGAATCTAGAAGATTCCGTGCCAACTCGTTCAAGGAAAGGATATTTTGGCTAAGGGTGGTGCCATGGTGAAAAATTAGAAACTTTCTCTTGATAATTTTCAATGAAGGTTAAGTTGCCATTTTGGAGGAAATAAAACAGTCTAGGTTCGACGAATCTAAAAGAAAAACATGAAGTTGCTAAAATCATCAAACTCTTCAACTCTATATTAAGTTTAACTTGTCACTTTCACTTCATTCTCTCCAAAGTTCGATTGTGAAAAGGTTTTGGCTCTCTCAAGGTTGCGAAAGATAAATTTTTGAAGGACTTTTGAAGATAAAGTAAAATTTATGAGTTGAAGGACATAATTTCCAGAAAATAACGTGCTTTTTTTGAGTTAAAGACAGAATTTTCAGAATTAAAGGCAGATTTACAGTCAAAAATATAGTTTTGAAGGTTCAAAATCTGAGTTTGACTAATTTCTTTCATCCTTCTTCTGTCTAATTCACTTATTCTTGCGAAATTTGCTAAGTGTTTAGCCAAGTTCTTCCATTTTCAGTCTGATTTTTCACAGACTGAAAGTGAAATTTTCGAGCAAAAGGTCCAAAAAAATCAGAATTAGGATCTTAAAAGTAATGTCAATTTTCTTCATGTTTGTTGCAGGTTGATGACCACCAAAGGAGGACCTTCGAGAAAAGCTCAGATGAAGTTCGCCAATAAAGGATTGCAGCCGGAGTCAAAGATCAATTCCAAGTGGAAAAATGTCACAGACACCAACCTTGGGCACGTGGATTTCAAGGATTTCAAAAGGAGAATGTATGGGCAAGATGGATTCCTACCAACACCTATTGCTCGCCAGATGATGAGAAATGGCATTGTCCAAGCGGCTGGATTTCCATCGGCTATGGAGTGCGCTAAGTTGATGATCGACTGTGCCATACATTACAATTCACAAGAAAGACAAATTATTGTGCCAGATGGGAGAGTATTGGCTCACCTTGGAGAGTTAGCCATTCAGGAAGCATTTGGGATACCAAATTACAACCGGACTTCCTATAAATCCAAAGAAGACACCAAACAACTTTATGAGGACCAGCTTGAGCTCTGTGCAACAAATGTCAATAAGTTGTGGTTAGAAAAGCCAAGGCCTTCCCTCAAGAAAGTGCCAAAGAAGTTGCTTCGTACTGACTTCAAAGAGTATGGTGACATCATTTTGCTGTTAAACAGAGTAAAGGGCAGCCCTCAGGGTACGCCATTTGAAACTTGGATGTACTATTTTATTGATGAGATCACCTCAGGTGTTAAAATGTTCAATTGGTCTTGGATAATCAGCGATAATCTTAATGAACAACTAAAAATTTTGGAAAGGATGAAGTCCTTTTACATGAGCTCCTACAATGTCTACTTGTTGGCTAGAAATTACAGATACACAGGATTGATTTGCAAAGGCGTGGTAGGTAATGGCGAAAATGAGTTTAAGTCCTATGATCCACAGCTGCAATTTAGCAAGAAGACCCACTTTATAAGGGTAAATGATGCTTTCTTGATGTACATCACTAGGATATTACAGGGAGGAACTCATTAGAGGCTCTCTCAGGAGGCCAAGAGCTTGATAAGCAAGTATGGATCCTGGTTTATCAAGTATCCAAGATTCACGTATATAAGAGTTCAAGGATTTACCGAATGTCCTTATCAACTTTCGATTTACCCTAACAATAGAATGGTCTTGCTCAAAGTCCTTAGACAATTGGAAACATATTAGGGCTTCTAGAGAACAAAGTAGAAAGTGGCCATTTCCTTTCCATTTTTCATTGGAAATATGTTGGAGTCTTGCCCAACGGCACAGGCAATCGAGAGTGCCAGGTTGGAAATGCAGTGGTATCCATTCACATCTCACTGTTCCAAGGCTGATTTCGATCCTCACAACCATATTGGGACAGTGAATGGAAAGAAGTACAGACATAAGGTAGACCTAGAGGATTTTTGGGCAAATGCTGTGGATGAGTTTGATATCAAGAAAAGACTATGGTCTAGATTGCCAATAAGCTTGATCAGAACAACCGAGCTTTTCCGTGTGCCTGACCAATTAGAGGATGGTGGAGAATATGTTCAGACGCGCTATGATGAGAATTGGCCTCTTCCACCTGTGAAATGGTCATAACCAAAGCTCGTAGATCTAGCCACCTTGATGAGGCCAGTTGTTAAGTATTCACAGTGGTGGGTTGATCAGCAAGTCCAGGGGCAAAGGTGAAGAAATTTGACCCTCACTTATAACTTGATGGGTGAAATGGAATCATATTCTTTGAATGTAGGAGCGTCCCAAAGTGTCGAACTAATTGAAAGCACTAATTCCAGGAAAAAGGAAGGAAGCAATTGATGACACCACGAGGTCGAAGGGGAAGAAAATTGTAAGTGAGGAACCTGTTCAGAAGAAGCAGAGATCAAAGCCATCCCATTCTGCCACGTCTAGGAATGTGAACTAGGTATTAACTATTGAGGATGAGTCATTGGTTGAAATAAGGATTCCTTCTCCAATCCATGAGGAGAATATTGAATCAATCCAACAGGACGATGATGAACCCCCATCTCCTACAGGCACGAAAATACTTGAACCAGAAAATGAGATGGATATTCTGGATGAAGAATTTCAAGAGGGAATGATTTCCGCTCTTAGAGGAGTTCAGGATATTCCATGTGAAGAAAGTAATCAGGAAGAGGAAGGCATTGAGCAGCCTACGATTCCTGATTGGTTGAAAGAAAGGTTGAAAATGAAAGCACTAGTGGAAATTCAAGAAGAAGATGATACGGCCGATTTCTTGGCCAGATTAGAGAAGGTTACTATAAAGAATCCAGCCAAGAAGTTTTCCACAATCTAGAGAGATGATGTCGGCTGCCGTTCAGTGCAAATTGCTGTACCAACAGTGGACAAGGCAAAGGAAGATATTACTCCTCAGGAGTATGCAATCACTACTATCGACTTGGGATCAACTACAAAGGGTCAAGAGGTTGAGGACTTAGACAATTTAGTCACTTCCATGAAGGCAAGATTGGAAAATGAGGTAGGAAAGAAAAGAGAATACAAAAGGAAATTGAGTGCCTGAAGGAATATATTCAGCGCTTGACCAAACCTCTTAATCAAGGTGATTCAGTGGCTCCTCCATTTTTGAATTCTTCGCAGGAAGCAATCAAAGATTTTGAAGAAGAAATGGTAACAGCTAGAGAAACCAAGGAGTGGATGGCGAGCAAAAGTGAAGAAGCAGCCACATTTGTGGAAAGATTAATATTGGCCTATGGACAAACTTATTCTTTGCTGTCTAGAATTGCAGTCATGGTGGAAGCATGGGATAACCTTCAGGATGTTCAGGACAAAATTATCCCGTGCCTTAGAGTGTTGAAAGGAATTCCAAAGCAGGAATTGATTGATGGAAAAGTAATTGCAGTAGGGGCTGCATATGATTTCAACACTTGGTATTGGGCATTGGTTGCACGAAGTGAAGTCTTAGAAAAAATGAAGGCCAATGGTATCAGAGCTGAGGAACAGATAAGAGAGATTCAAAATAAGGTTTTCCTTGTAGCTGCGGATGTACTTGAGAAGGATACCATCCGAGAAAATGATATGCTACACGTCATTCAAGGTGAATATCCTGCACACGTCATGATGGAGGAGGTCAGCCTGATGGTGTCCAGATTCATTGAATATACTACCACTCAAGAGGATAGGGATGCGCCTCCTAGAAGATAGCTCGTCTTGCCACTTGTCCTCCATGCACTTGTTATTGATTTTATTTTGGGAAACCCTAATTAGGGTTGTTATGTCTTAATCTCAGCCGTTGATCTTAGATTGATCTCGGCCTTTCATTTGTTTTTCAAAACTCTATATAAACTCCTATTCTCTCATTTCATATTGTAAAGAGAGTTTTATGAAATTGTTGCTTAGAGCTACTTGGATAATAAAAGTTCATGTTGCAGGTTTGCTTTGAATCCTTCTTGTTATCAAGTGGTTGCATGGTTGCATATCTCCTTCAACATAGAATAAATTTAGAATAGAATTTGATTTGCACGCTTGTTAGATGAATGAAAGATTTGATAGTAGGGATTGGTGAAACTCTTGCTCATACTTTCTTTGAATGAATGATTTTTGTTCAATGCGTAAAGCTAGCCTAAGCCTATATTGTGGATTCTTTAACTTCTACTTTGAATAAAATATTGTTCTATTGATGGTATTATTCATTGTATGAAAATCTTGAGCACAACCCTAGAAGATTGCACTTACTTTGTGTAGTTGTCATTCATGTGGCGAAGCAAAGTGTTGTTATTGGTTTCACCTAGTCTTTACAGTCTCTTGAGTTCTTAGAAGTAGCATAAAACTTCTAAACCCTTATCCTTTTGTTTTTTTTTTTGAAATTCCAAAACTAAAAGTCCAAAAAAAAGAAAAAGAGCATTTACTATCAAATTCGTCTAAGTCCTAGCTTGTGAATGATTTTAAGCGTAAGTCCCCCTTGTATTTTATCATACATAACCAAGGAAGCTATCCAACATAAAGTTGCCCGTTCACACATAAACCTTGGAGTTGCTATGTGGTCTTTCTTGCAATCTTGGCACACGTAGTGATTTTGTTCAAGAGAGGGTAGAGTGTCCTTGACATTTTATTCTAATGTTCAGTGAATGATAAAACGTACACCAACATAAAATTGGCGCTAGAAGGAGGGCAGAAACAACAACGAATTACTCACAAGTTGAGGTAGTAGGCATGATGCAATATGGTGTTACCACATGAGTTTCCTCTTGACCTACCTACTCCTGCACCACCTCGATAGGATTGAAGGTTACGCTAGATTGCATTAATTCTTTCTCTCCCGACAAATTCAGAAAAGTCCTAAGATCAGCTCCGAGCTCGTCCAAAGAGTTTGTAGAATTAGAACTTCCTACCAAATCCAAAAAAAAAAAGAAGAAAAAGAGCATTTACTGTCAAATTTGTTTAAGTCCTAACTTGTGAATGATTTTAAGCGTAAGTACCCCTTGTATTTCAGCATACATAACCAAGGAAACTATCCAACATAAAGTCGCCTGTTCGCACATATAAACCTTGGAGTTGCCGTGTGGTCTTTCTTGCAATCTTGGCACACGTAGTGATTTTGTTCAAGAGAGGGTAGAGTGTCCTTGACATTTTATTCTAATGTTCGGTGAATCATAAAACGTACACCAACACTCCGTAAACACTTTGTATTTGTTGTTGGATGTCTAGTAAACCCTCTATCAAATTCTCTCAAGACAATTGAGAGAGGTAAGATAAGTTGAGATGCCCATACTGCTGATGCCATAGTGTTTTGATATAAGGTGCACTCTTGGCTGCCAATGCACTCTCCTAAACATGTCTAATATCAACAAGCCAATACAAACCTTGATCTTCAATACCTACAGTGATGGTTTTCTTGGATTCTTTGTCAACACTAGATCATTTGTGTTTGCTAAATATGAAATCCAAATTCAAACAATGTTGCATAATTTGACTCTCAGAGAGCAGATTGAGCTCCATTCCTGACACAGTACATATTGAGAAAAATGAGATTTTCCCCTCTTGAAGATATCTGTACATTTCCTCTGCCAACAACTGTGTACTCCTCACCACCACCGAAGATCATTAAATCTGTGCAAGTGGTGTACTACATGAACCAATCTTTCCTATGGGTGAAATGTCGAGAAGCTCTAGAATCAATGTACCATGCAAATGACTTTGATTGATTTGCTGGTCATTTGGCTAGGAAAGCATACAAAGTTGACTCTTTCTCCTCATACATTTGCTTTGCGATATGATCCTTTGGTGGAGGTCCTCTTGAGTTGGATTTGTTTTCAGCCAACCTCTTCCTGTGTTGCTTCTTCATATGACCAAGTTTACCACAATAGTGACAGGTGATATTTTTCAGAATTTTTGAAATCTCTTCCTTATTCCCTTGACCTTTCTTTTGTGGCTATTTGCCTTTGCCTTAGTCCTTAGTTGCAAATGCTTGTTCCACACTTTATGTATCAATGCTGGTGCCAAATTGTTTCTTCTGTCTGTCCTGCTGCAAGAGCTTATTGCACAACTCCTCAAGCTTTAGTTCAACATTGGGAGATGTGATATTGAGTGTCTCAATAAAATGTTCATAGGCTTGTGGTAAGCTTTTCAACGTAATAACCACCATATCTTCTTCTTCCATCTTCTGACTTATGGTAGACGATTGATCTCTGATGTCCTTGATTTTGAGCAAATGCTCTTGCAATGATGTTTTCTCATTCATCATAATCGAAAAAAACATATTTATGAGGAAGAAGGCCCTGCCTTTATCTGACGTTTCATGTAGATCTCGCAGGTGCTTCCAAATTCTGCAGAGGTTTTACTTGTCCATACCTTTGGAAGCATCTCATTAGTCATTGATAGCTTCATCAACATGACTTCTCAATCACGCTCGTCAAACTTGTCTTGGTCTTTATCCACAATTGTTGGCCGAGTGTCAATATTGAGGATGATGTTATTGAGGCATCTGTATTCGAAGATCGTGAGCATGTGTTGTTTCCACGTGTTGTAATTCTTGCCTGAAAACTGTTGGCCGCCTTCCAACATGATGTAGGTAATGATGCCATCCCTCTTGTAATTCATAATTATGGAAAAAATAAAGAAAACCTTTTATTGCTGCTGTAGTAACTCTAGTTTGCATAAAACACCCACGATTTTGAAAAAAATTATAAAAAATTTCTGAAACCCTAGGCAGGAAACTTGCAATTTTTTTTGTCAAAACCCCAGCCGCTGCGGTTTGCAGAAAATACCCACAATTTTACTAGAAAAACAGCCAAAACACATGTTTGAAACATTCCAAAACCCTAGAGGCAAATCCCACAATTTTATGAAAAATTGTCAAAAAAATTGCAGAAAAAATGCCCTGGCCATTGGATTTCTTCCAGTTGTGAACTTCAATAGGGAAAAATGCCACAATTTTCAGCAAGAGAAAAATCCACGGTTTTGATTGATAAAAATCCACAATTTGTTCTTGCAAAAACTTCACAAAAATATTCCTTGTACAAATTAGTATAATTCTGTACAGGACTGTACTATTCCATACAACACTCCTTTGGCACATTCTATATCACAAGCATGCGAGTCATCACTGCTGGCAGTAGTCTGTAAATCTCCACGTGTTCACCAATTTGAAGAAATTCGACTTGAGCTCTGATACCAGATAACAAAAAATATAACATAGAATGATTATCAAGATATTCGATAATTAAACAAAGAGCGAAAGTCTCCTTAAACAAGAGTTACAACTAATAAAGCAAAAAGATAAGAACTTAACTAAAAAAACAAAAAATATTCTTAAAGTCTATCCTAAAGATTAATTGATCATTATATACTAAATATTACAATAAAACTTTAATACACCTTGTGTGTCCCATCTCTGTTGGTTGCAGTTATTTTACTTTGCTAGATCTTGATTTTGTTTTACTGATCCGCTCAAGTTTCTCAATTACATGACTTAAGACAAACTTAAAACAAAACATTATATCTATGTTTCAGTCTTTCAGAAATTTGAATGCTTGAGCTTTTCATTGATTAAAAAGGCGATATCTTAGTATTAGTTTTTGAAATTCCTGTTGGAGTTTCCCTTGCACCTATCAGGTGCCATGCTAGTTTATCTTGTACCATTATAAAATTTTAGAATTAAATGTAGCTGTCTCTGATAATTTCAATGAAATACAGGTTACATATTGTCCCGATTGCGCTAGAGCATGCAAGTATGATGTTAAAGCAGTAGTAGGAAATTGCGAAGTTATAAAAGGTAGTGAGTTTTTCAATGATGTATTTGGATGTCTTTTCCTGAATGAGTCTCGTCATTCAAGCCTTCTGTAATATTGCATGCCTGATGGTGACTGATAGGCATGTTAATTGCTGGAGTTTTTGAAATTTCTAAAAATGCTATATTCTTTTGTGTTGCTAAAGAGAAGATGAACTTTCTTAATATGGCACGAGTATGGTATCATATATAATTAGTGTATACTCGGAGGTGGTAATCTAGTTCATCAAAAGATTAGAAACGACAAACCTCGAGTTGGACAAGTAAAAATGTTAATATGCTTTATTCTTGATTGAGTTAATTGTGGGGCCTATTGTAAAAATGATTGTCAAGATTCGAGCTTCAATCTTATACATACATGTGACTTTCTCATATAAAATATTTTTGATTGATTTTGGTTATAAACATAATGTATTGTAGTTTTAAATCTAAAATTGACGAGGTTATTCCATTATTAATTTAAATTTCCATCTTGCAATCAACTATAATATTTCGTTTTGGTATTACTTTTAATATAGTTCTGAAATGGTGTTCTTTATAAAGTAAGAAAGGTTATGTACATGTGTACATTTCTGCATATATATGTGTGTCAATACATTAAAGCTGAGATAATACAATTTCTAGAAGGGTTAATCTGGACTACTAGTAACCCTTTTAACATTTTAGAACTATTTCCATGCACGGAGTTAAGCAGCTATTATTGCAGATATTATTTTTTCGTCATCCATCCTTCATTTCTATAATACATGGTATAATAAAGTAGCAATATTGTAACACTCACCTTTTTATTAAATTCATGATTTTCTTAAAACTTAAATTCAAGTAACTAGAAGAATGCATCTTGATAAATATGATTTTGGCAATTAGCATTTCTTTTTGATAATTTATGGAGGGGTTTCATAGGTATGATCCTTTGAAAGCATGAGTGAAATACAAAACAACTAATAAAACATGAGTAAAATACAAAACAACCAATAGAAAGGACTTAAATCCCACTGAGCATATCAAATAGAAACCAAAGAAAGACCTTCCAAATACCGCCCACATGGACTAGACAACAAAAGAAACTTAGAAACCACAAAAGAGAATCCAAAAAATATCAAAGTCTAGGGCAAGGAAGAAAATCCTCAGCCACCCAAACATACACTATATCTAGGAGAAGGGCTCACATGAGGAATTGACATAATCAACACGCTCTTCCTTTTTGAAGCCTAGTGCTCAAAATTTAGAAGAGGAAAAGTCACATCATAGATAACCTTCCTTCATTGGATAGAGTGATGTAGAATACCTTCAACTTGCAACAAGGTATAAGTGCTTGTTGCCTCAAGCTTGCCCTTCATGTGAGTTTGTGGAAGGTGCTTGAGGACATAACACAAATTAAAAAAGGAATGTACATAGGTCAAGCACCAAGTGGTTGACTACCAACAATTCCTTATCAAGCACACAAATCTCGCATTGCAGCTATCCATAGTAGTACAATCTTGATTGAAGGACATGGCTTCACTACCAATGTTGATGAAAGAGGCTTATCTAAGAGGAAGCTACCAACTTAGCTTTGCATTACACCTTAAGATCTTCAATTCTAAAATTTTGCAACAAATATGATCAAATAGAAGATTTATTATGCATGCCCAAGTACTCTACTCCTTTCGACCCCAAAAGGCATCACTTAATTTAGGGAACCAAGGGCCAAACAATAAAAAACATTCTTTAGATGCTTGTTTGACCCAATCCTAGAAGAGAAGGGGTCATGAGGTTTTGAACCCTTTTTCTCACAAATATTAACAAGTTGTAGCATATGCCTTTGCTTATATGTGATGTTAGGTGGGTAGGAAGGTAATGAAGTTTTTAATATTTGTTTTGGATATCATGCATTTTTTTTTTTTATGTTCACCTAAAAACAATTATTTTCTAAGGAATTCATAATTAAAGTTTATGTGGGCAATATAGTTGCTTAGCGAGAGATACGGCCTTCTAGTTTATTTTATTGCATAAAGTAATAGATCATTTGTTGTGTAATAAGTGTGAGCCAACTTGACAAATTCAAACAAATCTTAACTTAGATTTTTAATGAGGAATATGTTCTTCCCAACAATTTGTTCTCTACACAACTCCATTACTATTTTAAAACCACTAATTGTGCATTTAAATTCTTTAGTGGGTGCTTCCATTGTTACATAATTTCAACTTGGTGTAGACAAAGTGATCTTATCATTGATCACATGTTATAGTTATTATATGTTTTATTGGAATGAACATTAATTGTATGAATAAGGTGTTTTGTCCCTAGTGCATTGAAATTGAAACCTCTCTTATTGGTAAATGGAATAGAAATATAGAACGTGTAGGTTGAGTATCTAACTTGCTAAGGAACAAATAATAGCAATATTAAGGTGCCAACTTTTTTTGAAATCCAATTCTATTGTTTGACCTCTTCCTTTTCACCTTTAGATTTGTTTATCCTAAAAATTTCTAGCCCAAAGGTCATGACCTCTTTCCTTCTCTTATTCAACTATTCTCCCTCACTACAAAATTTAGAACTGTTATTTTGATCAAGATCATCAAAACAAAGAGCTCCACAATTTCCTTCAATACCATGTGCATTGACTTATCTCTAGGCCTACTTTTCCCACAAAGAAAGAGAATGGGTGCTACCTAAAAATGGATGCACAACCCAAAGTCTCATTCACAGTGGGTGAAATAGAAAACAATTTATGAATATTGAAAGAATGACCTTTGGTTTTTAAAAATATATCCCAATAGGTTCTATGGACATTCTCATAATACTGAAGGGATACTTCATGGTTGTT
Source organism: Sequoia sempervirens (assembly GCA_007258455.2). Classification (NCBI taxonomy): domain Eukaryota; kingdom Viridiplantae; phylum Streptophyta; class Pinopsida; order Cupressales; family Cupressaceae; genus Sequoia; species Sequoia sempervirens. The sequence continues at coordinate 62,007 of VDFB02052503.1, forward strand.
TTTAGTTCCAAGCAAAGGATGCCACTTCACCATTTTGTAGATCTTCCAAGTGTTATTTAGTATGGGTTTGTCTCCCTTTGCTCCCAAGTGAATATTGGCATGAAGTTAGCTTGTAGAACATTGGATCAACTATTGGAAAATATATCAACCTCTAAATTTAATAAAAACCCTAGTATTCTTAGCTGTTGATTAACATGTTTAGATATTGACTTGGACAAGCCTTGTCAAAATCGACTTATTCTAAATTTGGAAGGCATTGAATGGGATAAATCAATGGATTGTGAAAACATGCCACTCTAGTGTTGGCTATGCCATGACCACATGAATTTGGCAAGGGTCTGCCCTACACACATCATTTTACAAATAGATATTGGGAGATATAAACAAAGGACAGAGTCCAAAGAAGAGAACACTTCTAGATGCATAACAAGAACCCTCTCAAATTTCTCTAAAATGAAACTTGCAAGAAGAGTAAATTCCAATGAAGATACTCTAGAAGAGGAAATATTCAAAGGAGAGACAAAAGACCAAATTCCAATTTAAAATTCCTTTTGTACACTAGGTATGAAATAAGAACTACATGATACTTTGGAGATTTTAAATTTGAGATGAAAATCAAGGACTATACTACTATGCACTTTGAAAACACCTAAAACACAAGGAAAAATAACCACTAAGGATTCAATCTCAATCTAAACAATTTCCTATGGTTGTATAAATGTAAGGTAAATAGGAAAAAGTTAAAAGATATGTAGAGGATCTCACAATCCCAACTCCATGTTAACCAAAATTATCTTAACCAATAAAAAATAACAAATAAACTCATAGAAATAGATGCCTTGGCACAAGTCAATTATTAGAAAAATACGATTCAAATCTATATACCAAAAAACCCTGCAAAATCAAAACTTAATGAACATCCCTAGCAATATCCCCATCATTATGAAGATTGTTGCATGGAATATTAAATGAATATAAGTACTCAATAAATGCCTCTCTTAACAGATTTAAGCTTTATGGAAGAAACAATCATCCTCTTCCAAGGAGTTAATAGAGCAAAAACTAATACAAGAGTCAACAAAAAAGGAATTTGAACCAAAGGGTTTGAGTAATTTGTGAGGATTATGGTGTGTTACACCATCCACCAAGGTTCAAGTCCTCAAAGGTATAATTAGGCTAGGTTCAGTCCTTGGGTGACTTTGATAGAATAGATCCCCTTGTATGTGGTAGCTCAACTAAAGGAATAAACCTCATAGCATACCACATCTCCATCTCAACTTGCATTCACAATTCTTTATATTTCCTTGTTTGAATGGACATATACTTGTGTAGGACTCTCAGTTCTTAGGTTATATTTGTTTTGGTGTAGACCATAGCATACAAAAGGTCACCACTAAATTCATAGAGGTTGTGACTCATGTCCATCTCATCTGGTGCTAAAGAACACTCACTAATTTACAATTATATAATATAAACTACTATAAAATAGAGTTAGTGTACTTCTCTAGTTGATCTAATTTTTTTTGTTTACTCTGCCCCTCTTGATCTCTATGCCAAGATAAACTTTCCTCTCCCAATTTTGCATATCGTTAAAAAAACTAAGATTGAAGAGCCCTAATCACATCCAAACTATTACTAAAAAAGCAATAAATTTAAATTCTAGTAAATGATCAACATGTTTGAACAAACATAATGATCTAATTTAGCACTACACAAGTTCCAATTCCAATAATGTATGAATCAAACACAGAAGGATACAACTCATACCTTATAGAGGCAACATGCAAAAAAAATCCTTTATTGACACTACCATGTGATCTAGTTGTGAAAGGTAGATATCCTCAACCAAATCTCAATATATAAAAGTTATCACATCTAATCATTTAATTACAAAGTCAAACACATCAACAATAGATCAAGTAATATGCAATATATTAGCTTCTCAACTAGAAAGAGTATCATACCAACATCCATTCCTACATTAGGGAATAAGCCCATAGCCACTAATCATGTCCTATGCTCTTGAAATTCATGCTCAGAATTAACTCCATAAATCAAAACCCATGCATGCAAGAAGATAAAGCAAAATAAAACCATGCTATGTCCTCAAACTATTCCTTAGAATTGACATCTCCACAGAACTAGTTATTAACATGATAAGACACATAAAATAAAATGCATTTCAAATCAAGTGGGGTATACCTAGCAAATCATTCTCTATTGAGTGGACCTCCTCAAGAGCGAGTTATGAGATTGCTCCTCTTGTTGTGATGCTCTAAGTCACTCTAACTCTCTTGGCAAATAATCTTCTCATTGGGTCCATGTTAAACTCACATTCAACAGTAAGTGTAGGTTCCTAGGCCTTCCTACTAAAAATTCATCAATACACTTATGTTCTAACACTTGACATCCACTACTCAAGAGATCCCCATCCTCACCCAAATTTTTCTAGCAATAATAGGTACAAATCTAATCATCTCATGCTTGACTCCAATTGAAGCACCCCAATATTCAAGAGATTCTCTCCAAATAAAAATGATCATTGTACTCATCTAGAAAATTATCCCCAAATCATAGCCAAAAGCCCCCACATGTACATGAAAGGTAGTAGACTCTAAGAACCATCCATTCCATACCAATACTCCTACATATGATTCATAGTCCACCATGTCACAATAATATGTATCCTCAATACTAGAAGGCCATTTATCAAACTAAAAATTCCATCACTTCCAAAACTCCCATTGAGAGTGTTCTAGAGCTACACATGGCATCATGATATCTCTATGACAAGACTCACAAACACGACCATATTATGCCAAAAATTCACCTATGTAAGACCTTGTCATAACATTGTGGTCATTATATTCAACCTAGAAGATAAATTTTCACAAGCAACTATTTTCCTACACAAGCTCCAACTAAATCATGACCTAGAGCTTCTCATGATAACATAGTTCATATTATCAAAACCTTGAAGATCAACACCATCAATGACACCCAAAACACCATCCTTTTTCTTGTGTGGCCTTCAAAAGGTCTTCTTAACCATCCATCTACCTCAAAGGAATAAAACAACTTCCTAAATGATCAACACTAGGACATTTCACCTTTCGAGACAAACATAAAACAAAAGGAAGTTTCATCTTATCTGCATATTTT
>VDFB02052503.1:67194-122912 GCA_007258455.2 Sequoia sempervirens
AGGATGTTGAGTCTTCTAGTCCTGTTGTAGTGGATCTTGGCCTAGGTGGCTTGTTCGAAGGTGGCTCCCCTTGGGGCTGGTATAGTCGTTAGTTGTTTTATGCCTTGTTCTTTCCTTGTTCCTTCTTGATAGATTGGTGATGATTTTTTTCCACCAAACGAATGTGTAGAACATGATAGAAAGATATGAACTACAAAACCTTGTATTAGCAGATCATAAATATAATCCAACATATAGATGAACTATATACAAGGAAACTAGAAATCAAATCTATATAAAGAATGGATATAAAAAAGATCTATATAAAGGTAGAAGAGAAGTTTCTATATAAATTTATAAGAGATAATGCAATATATATAAATATCATAGATATAAGAGAGACAATATAAATTTCTACCATGTTGTGTTACTAGAAAGTTTCTCTATAATCCTCTTTTCCTTCTTTCTGCATTCATTTCTTTTTCTCTCTTTTGGAGATGAGTTGTTTTCCATGTGGTTTTTTGTTTTTTTTTGTTATGAGAGATTCATTTGTTTGTACATGAGTACTTCATCAAGCCTTGTAGTCGGGACCCATCCATGCATCCATTCTCACATTTATCATTAGTTTTTAGCTTCTCCCTAAGTTGTACTAAGGGGGTGTTAGAGCAAATAAGATAATTACCTACCCAATTAATTAATTATTAGCCTTTTACTTTATTTCACTTAAACTAAACTTAGGAGTGTCTTTTTTCTATATTTAGGTCATGTTGTCTCATAGCATAGGATGAGGACACTTGCCATGATATAATCTTATCCCCACCTAAGGTTTCATCTAGGGTTTGGCTTTTTCTTTTATAAGCATTCATTATTGTATATTGAATTAATTTTTAGATTAATCAATACGAAAGATATCATGCTTTTCTAAATCAAATATATTCTCAAGGTTGCATAGCACAATCATGTTTTGTCTCTCTATGTGATAGGTGTTTTGGTTGCAGGCAATTTCTAGGAGTTGTGGGGTTCACTATCAACTTCAATAAAAAATGGATAGAGAATATTAACATGATTTGTTGCTGGAAGAAAAAGTGGGCTAGGCTAGGCTAAAAAAAGAGATCACTAGCATACACTATACTTGGGATCTAAAAACACATTAATTCTAGGAAAGAATGTAAAATATAGTGTAAGAAAATATGCCTCCCCTGAAGTTGTCTAAATGGAGATGGTCAACATTAGAAGGTAAGAGATAGTGTCTTGAAAAGCAAGGATTTTACCCCTAGAAATCTGAGAAATAGATACCCTAAAAAAAGGGTAACATTGGCTAATGATGAGATGAATGCATGAGGGAATTAGAAAGAGAATTATAATAAATAACATGAAAGATAATAAAATATCTAATAGAGGAAATCAAAATCTTAAAAAAATAGATGAAAGTGTAGGTCTTGAGAGTAGTGAGATGATAAAAGACCAAGTCATAAGGCAAAGGGTCAGGACATGATTTATATGAAAGAAAAATAATTAAAAAGGGAGATACAAATTGTGAGATATCATGACTTTTGTGAAATACATATGTTGAGGGGAACATAGTTAAATAAAATTTTCAAAATCAAGTTTTAGAAATAATTTTTACTTAAGTCAATTGAGGAAAAAGAGATAAAAATTAGTGAAAATACCTCAAAGATGATCATTTGTTCCTCAAAAACTATATATCTTGTGAGATTGAGTGGAAATTAGGAAGTTGATACACGAGGTAGGTTCCCCAAGCCTTCTTGAGTCCATTTAAGACTGATTTTTTTATATTTTTGACATGTTTTTCTAATATTCATGGTAACATCCAATTATTTGTAATAACATTCAATTGTTTGCAAAAATGATAGAGGTTTTATAGAACCATCATTGTGTTTGCAAAAGTATCATTGGAGTTATGCAAGTGTCCCAAGGCACTTCAAAGAAAAATTGAAGATTTAAAATTGTTTAGTAGATGTTTTAGTATAATAATTTAACATTTTGGTTTGTTATTTATGTGGATGATAGATGAAATACATGTTCTTGTGATTGCAATGAATCATAGAGTTATGAGAGATATTGCACAATAATTTCTTGAGGAGTTCTTAGATTTATGGACTTATATTAGGAAATTAGATAACTAGAGGTATCATATAGTGAGAATGTTGATGAACATGATGTAAAGGTGGGACCCTAATGTTATGATTTTTCAATTATTGATTGGAGATATTCTTGACACATAAGAGGATTCAAAAAATTATTAGGCGACCAATTTGAGGTGAGCAAGTGGTTGCTAGAGATGGAGAGGGTTTGGTAGAGGTACAACAAGAATATGCATATGCATTGGGGAGGTATATAAAAGGTGATGCTAAGTATATTCCTTTGAGAAGGCTAGTGGCACAATTTTCCTTACTGCAAATACAATGCATACTAATTTTTATCATAGTCATGGTGGTGATGATAAATGGACAGTATATTTTTGCATGGTTGAACATTAAACTATATGGAGACCATGGAGCCACCAAAGCTAGGACAATCTATTTATGATTTTATAGTAAGGAAAAATAGGAAGGCATGGATCCTTTGTTTTTATCAATCTTAATTTAATCCACTCACATAGTTTGACTTAAAAGGTATATCTCATATTAGCTCTCAAACAAATATCTCTTGTGGCCATCTCATAGTTTTCTTTCTCTCAACCCCGTCAATTCCACCTAGAGGAAATTACTCTTTCTACCTGGAGCTTTAAAAATAATGAGAATCTTAATCTTTCTTGTTTGTGTAAGACACCATACCCACACTTTTGAAATGTTTCATGCACTAATCAATATGACATGAAACCTCAAGCATACTGGAATCAACCAACCATATAAACTACACTAGAAAGGTTTCTTTACTAATCAAATCAAGGGTGATAGCCTAAATTCATTCTCATTTCCTTTTATCCCTTATAATTTAATCTTTCAAGTTGGGGTTGATTACATTACTAAACCTTTACCATGATTTGTCTAGATTTGTTTGAGGAGAGGGATACAATATATGAGTTGCATATTACTACAAGTATGGTCCTTTGAACATATATTTATCACATTGCCAGTAGGATTTCCTTCAAGCACAAGCAAGGACCTACCACAAGGCCATGCAAAAGGTATAGGTCATGGTTAGTGGTAGAGAAGTTCCTTTGTCTACTAGTGACATATATTTGATAAATTACTAAAGGACCAAATTATTTGGAGGCTATATAGATAGATTCCCTAGTGGATTGGAGATGCTAGGATGTTGGCTCAAGTTTAGAACACCCAATGATATAGGGGTAATTATTTTTAGAGAGATTATTTTATGAGAAGGTCATGTACTTGTTCAACTAAGTTCTCAATGATTCACGTGCATTTCTTATATATAGCCAAAAAAAATCACTCCTAGGGAGGGAGAGATTATGAGGCATTAATTAAATAACTAGTCTTAAATGGATGAGGATGAGTAGGAAAATGTAGTATTAGTTATAGAAATCAATGATTTGGGAAATGACCCTAGCTCATACACTACTTAGTTGTCAAAAGATAGTTTAGCACTAGTATACCCACCTATAAAGGCTAACACATGAGTTAGATTAGACAAAGGAATAAAAGCAATGGGAGGAGATGGGTAGGACAAGTAAGAGGTAGTATTGGAATAGGGGGAAGTGATATAGAGTTAGGCTCCTCCAAATACAAGGGAAGCTAAGAAGTAGAGGAAAGGTCAAAGTAGGCAGAGGGATGAAAGAGATACATGTGTTCATAGGAGTAGGGGGAGGTAGAGAGTGGAGTGAAGAATAGAGAGACAAAGAGATAATGGTGGGACAAAGGACACCTAAGACTTCACTAGAGGGAGATCCATCTAGTACTATGAGGGGTGAGATTAGTTGTGGCACATAAAAAGTGATGAGTTCCTTGATGAGTTCGACTAGTGATTGTATGAATAATTTCATCTCAAACAATTGTGCTCAACTTCTCAAGATTTATGTCTAAAGGATGTTGGGTTGAAAATGACTCAAGAAGTGGAGAAAAATATTAATTGAGGAGTTCCACATCAAATAAAATAAAGTATTGAGGGAGATAACAAAATTATTCTCATCAGTTGTGTGGAAGATTGTATATAGACCATAACATAGAGACTTTATTTTCCTATGTGGTCCCTTACAAAATACCCAACATATGACAAAGAGTGGCACCTCAAGTGGGACACTATATCTTCCATGTATGGATAAATAATAAATAAATATACATATTTAATAAATATAAATAGGAGGATGCATGGTTGAGACACCTTTCTCAATAGCTAGTGTTTGATCACAAACTAGTAAACAATGAAATAATGGTACGTGGCAACAAGTAGTGAGTTTCAGATGGTGTAGTCTAGTATGGAGGCTTGTCTTAGTCTAGTGTTTCTATGGTTGCAACTACAAGTAATTTGGTAATAATTTGGTAAGTACTCACTACTATGAACTAGGAATTAGTGTTTAAATGGGTGTTTAGGTTAGCATTATTAGTATGATTAATAAAATAGTTATGTATGTAGAAACAACTTAATATTATATTATAGTGAGTGTTTATTTGTATTATGAGTTGTTTTAGCAAATCATATATTTAGGAGTTTGTTTATTTGTTGGTCATGTAACTATCTGTGCAAGAGAGTTTTTATAGGAGGTTTCCTATAATATGGGATATACAAGTCCTATATATATGTAATTTGTATTGAACGAAAAATATATAGAAGTATAATATTATGTGTGTTAAATTTGTTCTAATTTATTACATAGTATCAAAGCAATTAGTAGATCATTTGTTGTGAGAAACATGAGAAAATTGATCACTATGGAATACTTTGATAGAAATAATGACACCAAGCCTATGATGTGAAGGATTTTTTTTTTTTGAAGTTTATGCAACAAGCTGTGTTGAAATTTCATCAAATTCTTGTTGAAGCGTTGAAGAGGCGTTTGGATATTTTTACATATTCTTGTGCATTAAAATTTGTAGATACATTAGTTGATTAATATTTTTATTGTTGACAGTATATGACAATGTAGGATTCCATTTGAGTTGTCATTGTGACGCGTCCAAATTGGAGAGGAAGATATTGGTTTGTTGGTGCTATTTGTGAAAGAGCAGGAATAAAAAAATCCAAAAATATAAAGTCTCACTAAAATCATGATATCTTTCTCATTTCTTAATGAAAGGTAAAAATTCAATATGTTATGAAGAGTTAATGAATAATAGAATAAAACCCAAAAATATTTTGAAGATATGGTGAGTATTTGATGAGGAGCTTGTTTCCAAACAAAGAGTAGTAATATAATGATGTGATGAACAATTTTAAACAGTGGCCATTTGATCATTAAATGTGTAGATTTATTTCATCTAAATTGGCAATCAAATGCATGATTAGAGAGTCTATTGGAGTTATGTTCTTTTTTTTTTAAGTTGACGATTGAACTCCAAAACACCCAAAAATCACTTGCAAGCAATTATCCCATCACAAAAGAAAGATCAAAGCCATTGATATGCTCGTGCAACCTTGAGAAGAAATGATCTAGAAAAGCAATGATATGTGCAATGTATTAACCTAAATGGTTCTAAATGAATGATTACAATGAATGTGCATGCTTATAAAAGCATGAAAAAGAAAACCCTAGATGAGAATTGCATTAGATTGTGATAAGTATCTTAATCTCATGCAATGAGACAACTAGACCTATAATTAACCCAATCTAATAATAAAAAAACACTCCTAAGTTTAGCTTAAGTGAACTAAAGTAATAAGGGACTTAACAATTAATTAATGATTAATTAATTATCAAGTGATTATCTTGATTACTGCAACACCCCCTTAAGATCAACTTTGGGAGAAGCTATAAACCCTAATGTAGAATGCAATGATGGATGCATGGGTGGGTCCCAGATACAATTCTTGATGAGGTACCCATGTACAAATAAATGAATCTCTCATAACTAGAGAAAAGGAGAAAACCACGTGGGAAAAACTCCTGGCTAAAAGAGAGAAAAATAAATGACTGCACTGGTGAAAGAAGGATAGAAGGAGGACTCAATGTGACCCCCAAGGATTGCTTTTGTCACACAAGTACAATAGATGCCCCCCCAATAGGAGAGAGAAAAAGAGGATATGAATCCACCATAAAGAAATAGCTCGTGTGCCAATGATGAACGCTCGAAGACAAAATATGATCCATTGCCTGCAAACCACAAATTTTTCCCCTTAGGAAGAAATAGATCCACTAGTGATTGGAGAAGCCAATCCAAAAGAATGTGTGAATCAGGAATCTAAATCCAAATGATGTGTGCCTCTAAAAACTACTCACATGTCCACATGTCAGAAAGCGATGATGTCAATCCAAGATCCTGTAAAGATTGATGTAGACCAAGATATAAAGGCGATGCAGATGATGGGCAAATAGCATTGATGTGGATGTCAATAAAGAGGAGATGAATGTCCTCAAGGTAATCCTCTAGATTTGCAATATAGGACTCAACAAACAATGATGATATTTTGCAAGATATGAATCCCAAGTAGCTATGTCTGAAAGAAGATGGATGTCCTGCTGCACTAAATCAATAGGGGACAAAGATGTGGTGATGCACTACTGATTAGGAACAAAAAGAGATTCTAATGAAGTCTCAATTTGAAGAGTGGGAAAATGAAGACAAGTCTTTGAACCATCAGAACATGCAAGACCAATGATATACTCAAGATCCTCTAAAGTATCGTCATCAAAGGGTATGAAATCTACATCTGCAAGAGGAATGAGACAATTTACAATAGGATCCTCTGGGTATGGAGAGATATGAGGGTCTCCACGGATCTCCCAAAGTCATGTCCAAAGTGTGTGGGGACACTTAATTGACCCGATACAACACACATAGTGTCAAGATCAACACTAGAACATATAACCCCTACAATATGATCTTTGATGATGCCCCATGCTGATAAACTCCTTGGTGTGTCTAGTGTAGGTATGAGTCCATACAAATAAGGAAAATTATCAAGCCACCTGAGATGTGTCAAGATTTCGTTTCCCCAAGACTCATAATTATCCTTGTCTAAGTTGATTACAAAAGGATAAGCAAAAAACCCACAATACTCACTCAAATGAAAAATCATAGACTAAAAACCTTAGTATTGATAAAGCATATCAAAATATGTCATCCTACACAAACACATTCTTTCTAGGTGCCAAGATGTCCAAGAAATTAAGTAGAATGTGAAAACACAAAATATTGAATAAAATGTACTAGGGGAAGATTTTGGAAAAAGTGCATGAATAGTTTTGAAGAGCTCTGAAATAGCTTTCCCAACGCCGCTTCAATTGTGAAAATCGAAGATACAAGTGAAAATTTATGAGCTCAAAAGCACAAAATGAAGATCTGACTTTGACTGAGAATAACAAGAACCAAAGGAAATGATAATGATACCTATACCACTAAAAATTTCACAGAACTAGCTTTCCGACGATATCTCATTTCCCGATTTCGACACCGTATGCCTAAGTTATGCCAAAAAGAAAAAAATACTCCTTTAGGGAAAATAAGGGCTAGGAGGGGGCTTAAGTAGGCGACCGTATGATGATGACGTTAGCAAATCACTACATTAAATTTGATGAACGTCGTAGGGAATATTCCTAGAATATTCTTCTTCACTGAAAAAATTGGTTTCTTGAAATTTTGATGCCGACAAAAATGCATTTCCTATCCCCGAATATGGTAAGAAATATTGAAAGATTTCAAGTGTTGGTTTTTGGCCGAAATTTCTTTTTGGTGCCGATATTTCCGTGGAATATTCCACAACTATGGACATATTTCAGTGGGTGCCAGATCTTTTGAAGGAACTGTTGGTTATTATAAGGGTCGTCGTAGAAGCCACTGCCAGCTTAATGTGGCCAACATTGAGAGGGCCCACGCCACCATAGGATGTACGACTTGCGTAGGATGTGATTGCCTGTGTAGGCTTTTAAACTTGCTTTTTTTAATAATTTTTTTGAAATAATTTTCAGCCCTTTTTTTATAATTTTTTTTGGAAATGTTAAAAAAACCAGAAAAAGATTGAAAAATCTATGTATGCCTATACCTTGAACTTGGCACAAATTTCTAGGCAGTAGGGCCATATGGATCCATACAAAGGACCCTGCTGCTAATTTTTTAGCCATTTTTTTGTAATTGCTCCAAATTCGATGAAAATGACAAACAATCTTAAGGTTCAACCATTTTGGATGCAACAGTCATGCCCGTTTTGCCCTGGGATGAGTTGATTTTTCTCTCAAGGCTAGATCTCTCAGTATTCATACATGAAGCTACAAATATGGAGCTCTAATACCATGTTGAAGTTGATGATTGAACTCAGACACAACACCTAGAAATAACCTGTAAGAAATTATCCTATCACAAAAGAAAGATCAAAGCCATTTATATGCTTGTGCAACCTTGAGAAGAAAAGATCCAAAAAAGTACTAATATGTGCAATGTATTAACCTGAATGGTTCTAAATGAATGATTAAAATGAATGTGCATGCTTATAAAAGCATGAAAAAGAAAACCCTAGATGAGGATTGTATTAGATTGTGAAAATTCATGTCTTAACCTCATGCAATGAGACAACTAGACCTATATTTAGCCCAATCTAATAATAAAAAAAGAACTCCTAAGTTTAGCTTAAGTGAACTAAAGTAATAAGGGACTTAATAATTAATTAATGATTAATTAATTATCAAGTGATCATATTGATTACTCCAACACTTTTATAATTTTAATTAATTTAAAATCTTCATAAAAATTAATATCATATTGTTAGAATTATGAATAAACATGAGACGCGAGATCAAACAACAAACAAAAACACCTTCCATGTAATAGAGTTGCAAACAATGATTTGCTACATCCTCAATAAGAAAAACATATGGAATTGTTGTACCCAAACCAATTTTTTTGCTTCATTAAGGCATTTTTCTTAAAAGAGTCCAAACCTTGTTAAAATGATGTCAAAATACAATTTTTGGGCAAGTCAATTATGGACTTTGGTTAGTATAATCTCAGTCGTTAACGGCAGTTGGTCAGTACCTGGAGGCCAAAACCTGAATCTAGGACTCAAAGCAGGACATGCTATGATGGAGAAGTGCTTCATGACAGAGTTATACCCCTACAAGGTCAATTCAGTGGCTAGAACAGTGTTTATGAAGACAAAAACAGATAAAGATATTTTGCAGAAAGTAGATCTGCGCCCCTATAGCCCAGGAGCGCCCTTCTTTTTGAAGGCTCGGATTTAGTTGCATGTGCTTGCAAATATGTTCAATTTGTTTAGAATCAGTCCAACTTTCTGACGAGCTATCAAGCGAAGTCATCTGAAGTACGAAACTCTGACAATTGATGTCAGAAGCGGAAGGTACGAGGAGGTTGCATGTCACAAAGGCCATCAAGTTTTTAGTTTATGCACCCTTGTAGCCCAGGGGTGCCCTTGAATTTGACCCCTCAAATGGATGAATTTGCAAATTCTGTTTCTGACAAATCTTTTCTAACTCAGTTCAGCTCCACAACGCACCAGTTCATGGATGATCTGACATTTTGAGTGATTGTGGCAGAGGTTCTACCGTGCACGTAAATCAGAAGGTGGGAAAATGTAGAAATACACAATTGTACCTTTGTAGGCCAGGGGCGCCTAGCCTTTAGGCCTACTAGATGGGGTTTTTAGCAATAACAGTCTTCATGAGACTTGTGCGAAATTACTCCAGCTATCGAACGAGTCCAGCCATCAACCTCCAGGATTTGTTAAACGCCTGTACGTGAGGGGTCAGTGTAGAGTACTGAAGAAATCAGACAACCAAAAAAATGGCTAAGTATGGAAAATACACATCCCCTTGGAAAAGGAACCCTTCTTTTTGAGGTCTTAGAAGCAGTTTTCTTGCTTTGTCACCTCCAAAGACATCTGTTGTAAGCTGTTCTAGCTACACAGAGAGATTGATGGTACGCAAATCAGAGCACTCCAACTCCCGGTGTCAGGGGTCAAAGTATGGCATCCAGATGAAAGTTACACTTTTTTCAAATTAGTGATTGCGCCTTCATAGGCTAGGGGCGCCCTTGTTTTTGGGGTTCCTAATGCAGCTTTTAGATGACTTACCTACAATCGTTGGATGTGGAATTCTTCTAGTCACACAATGAACCTATCATCCAGTCAATGGGGCGTCATCGTTCACCAGTAGCGGCAGTTCGAAGCATGAGATGGCAAAACAAAGAAATGGATGTCTCGAGACCTTGCATCAATTTAATCAAAGGCGCCTAATTTTTTGAGGTGTCAAACGCTGATTTTAGCAGTTGTAGCTCCCAATAGACATTTCATCCTTGCTCTGCAGGCTTCACGATGGATATCTCGACTCAGTCACAACCTCACTCAGCCACCCAAAAATTAGAGCTCAATAGGGGCAACTGTAACTTTCAGTGAGTTATAAAGTAGGAAGTTAGCGAAAAATCTCATAAATTTTGCAAATGGACGCTTGGAGAGTTAATTTTTTATTTTCCGGAATCAGTATGTAGAGATTGTTGCTAATTTATTAAAAATAGTATTAAATTCGACTTTTTGCATGCAAGCATTTAAATGGGCGATTTTCTTCAATAATTTATTATTGGCGCCTTTTGTAATATTTAATTACAAATTCACATGTTAAAAAGAACTGAATATTTTAATATTATTTTATCTCCGAGACTCTGAGTCAGTGTTACTCAAACTAGAGGGGGTCCAATCAGAACTTTTCTTTCAAAGTCAGGGTTTTAAAATCTTGCAGTCATGCTTTTATGGTGCAATTTTGCTCTATTTATGCAAGCATGGCATCCATTTTAATTCATCTAGCCTAGTAGACGCGAATTTCCTTCAGAGTTGGGTGAATTTTCATCAGTAGACAATTTGTGAAGACATCAAGAATATTCTTTTGTAGGTACAAGTCCAGATTCATCAACAGAATTCAAGGCAGAGTGGTGATTTTAGCAGAAGAAAAAGCATTAAAACCTCAATCTTTTGTCTCAAATTATTCTACTTCTCATCTTATTTTCTTTCGCATGTTTGAAGAATTGACGACTTTTGACAAAACAAATCATCTCAGTCGATTCAACATAGCTTCCTCAGTAAAACCCATGTGTTAGAATTTTTTAGGAAAATTTACTCCAAAGCATCTGTTCTCGAGGCTATGATTTTCTTAACTGAAATTCTCTGCATAAGTCAAATTTTCACAAATCTGACTTTTTGGGTTGTCTTAAAATCTTTTTCTGGACAAAACCCATATCTCAAAAAAATTCATGAAAATTGCCCTTCGATAGGCTATTTTTAGCCTTAGCATGCTATTTTTAGCTTTCCAGAAAAGTTGTTAGAATATAGCTGTGTACACAATCAACATAAATCTACATAAGGTGCTTCTTGAAGCAATCTTGGATCCAGTCAAGATAAAAGATTCAATAGTTCAAAAAATTCAACATTTTGGGTTGCTTGAGGCCGCTTCTATACCTATCTCAGTTCATTGCATAGTGTTCATAATGTCTTGTGTTAAGCATTACAATTCTGCTACTCGCGAGATATAGTCAGTAGATGGATGAGTCATATGTAGTCTCAAGCCCTTGGATATTGAGAGATGTTTTGGTATTCCTCAACACCCGAACAGTCTAGTCATTTCCATGGAGTAGTGTGAGCGAGCATTCAATGTTGATGTGGACAAGTGTAAAAGTAAGATGACAGAGAGATTGTTAAAACAAAAAAAGAACAAGTTGCTGAGCAATGTGGGTTGTGGTGAATACAAGGAGGAGTATGCAATTTTAATTATACTTCTCAAGCGTGTCTCAGGTCATGCAGAGGCAAAAAGATTCCAGCCCTAGATGTATTATATCATTGGTGAAATCATCTTTGGGCGAGAGCATTATGACTAGGCATCCTTCATCAGCGACATTCTCCACGAGCAAATCACCAGTTTTCTAGATGTCCACTAGCTTCACATGTGTTTCTACCTCGTATACTTGATCTCCTATCAGAGTTAGTTTAGAGGGTTGAACATGGTGGGCATACTCAGTGTACAAAAAGTCTACCATTACTATGACCAGCTTGAGTTCATGAAGGCTAGATGACATTTCAAGCATGTTCATGAGGCTTTCTTAACGTATACAGTGAGGAATCTGGACTGGGAGTTGCACGTTCGTATCTCTGTGGTTGCTAGAGCAGCGATGGTTGATTGTGCAGACTGGTTCATTCAGTTCCCTACATACACCTACATCTGTGTCTACGGATACACAGGAAATCTAACCATGCTTCCAAGCTATCCTTTGGATAGGACAGTCTTCATGGAGTTCCTGAGGGAACTATACGATGTTCATCAACTTTGCGCCACAAGTGTAAACAAGCTGCCAACTTTCCAATGCAATTCAGAATCTATTGGTGCAGAACAACAGTTGATGCTAAAGCTGCAGGATAGGAGTTGGAGAAATATAAACTCAAGTACCTTGTCGACACCCGCACATATGATCTTTGGGGTCATTATACAACACGCCTTGGTGGTTTCCTATACCATAATCCTACAATGGAGGTTTATTGGGTGAACTGGGAGGATGATTTTGAGGTGTGCAGACGCAACTATAGCAAGTTCTCTCTCCTGCAGATTTCTATCTTCCTGGCATAACATGTGGGAGGTTTGTCAGAAGATGAGGGAGATACACTTCCTAAATTTTTTAGAGAGCGGGTTGATACACAACCACTGCCAACTGTTGATTGGTTCGCCAAAGAATATTCATCAGTGAAGGAGAGGTCTATTAGAGTTATTCAAAACAATATACTTTACCTCGAGAGCAAGAAGACCAGGATGGTAGTCATTCCTAGAACAGAGCCGCCATTGGTGGATGCTTCACTACCTTCCTCGTCTAAACCTAAACAAAAGAAAAGGAGTAACCCTCCTAAGAAGAGTCAAGCGCCTAATAACTCAAAAGGGAAGGCACTTGCTATTGAGACACACATGGAGCCTATCAGAGAGCCAGTTTAGAGTTTTCCAGAGCTTGAGGTTCAATCACACATACCATCACCAACACTAGAGCAGTCTCCAGTTCCAATTCACATTGATTTGGATTTGGACTCACCACCTCATAGTAACACCTCTACACGTTTACTCTCGTCAGAGCCTCTCATTGCTAGTACAAACCCTTCCAGTGGGATTAGTCGAGACTCATCTTGGCTTGAGAGTCAACTGGGAGGGAAGGGGAGGCAACCATCTTGCGTACTTGATCATTCAGATTTTAATCATGCCTACCAAGATGCGCTCAACAAGAGGATCAAGAAATAGGTCCATGTGGAGAGGAATGCTGATATGGAGATTGTTATTGAGACTGCTATACCTCTAGAGGGGAAGAGTCTGAACAAGATTTAAGTTCAGGACTTCAAAGTGATCATAGTCAACCTTGGTCGTAGCACCCACCAAACACAGGTTGATCTCCTACAGGTTGAAACAGATAGCGCAAGAGATAGAATACTAAAAGAAGGAGAAGAGAAGGCACCCCTCAAGGATGAAATCCAATAGCTTCATCAATACATTTCTACCCCTGTACACAGAATAGAAGATGTCACCGTCACACTCCCATCGATGCTAGAGCCACCAGCAGAACAAGGTTAGATTGATCATCTAGTTGCTTACGACAAGCATTTGGAGGATTGGGAGGGGGAGTTCGTTACTAGAGGCCGCTTTGTGCTTGTAGAGTTATACCAATTGTAGTACAATGCACGCGAACTCCGTCTAAGTTTCCAAGATGAAGCGCGAAACTTGGTGATGGATAGACCCAGCGATGAGATTACGATTGCTCACCTGAGGATGGCATATGAATCAGTCACAAATGTAGAAGACAAAGAGGCTATCTACACTTGGAGGACACAGTTGATCTTGAAGGCGAAGATAGAGGAGACAATGGAATTAGAGTTGGCTGAGAGCAGAGAGCACGTCACTAGTGCACTCTGGTATGTGAGAACTCTTGTGTCTCGCATACCATGCCTGTATCACCTTGAGGGTTGTGCGTATGTTGAGCTTGCTGATGTACAATCAAAGATCTAGGCACTCATTCATAGTATTTTCAATGGGGAGAACATTGGTTGTAAGATGAATCAACTTACAGTCATGTCAGCATTGTTTGATGAGGCAACCAAGAGAAGAGGTGAACTTCTGTACCAGATCACAGGCGGTGAGGACATGTTGCATAGACACAGTATACTTCGACAGAGTATTACTGCCCCAGATGGTGACGCAGTCAACAACCTCGTGGAGGGTTTAGTTGCTCAAGATAACAACCAGTGATCAGTCAGTTAGAACCTGCAGTTGTCTGTGAGGACAGAATCAAGAGCATGTAATTAGAACTCTACTTTCATCTTCAGTTCTCTTTGCTGGGACCATGCACGCATGTCTTATCCTCAAAGATATTTTGCAGGACTTGGAGTTTCATTTAGGGTTTTCGTTAACTGATGGTAGTGTACCAGTTAACTTGCTTTCAATAAGGACGTGCATGCTTGCACATTGTCCATTTAGATTAGATGTATCGTTTAACTGATGGTAGCTTTCCAGTTAACTGTATAGTTTCCTTTATTAGGGTTTAGCAATAAATCTTGCATGCATTGCAAGACTGTAGTTGACTCAAGGTGATTTTAGGGTTCCCTCCACCTTTCGATGTCTATAAATAAGAGCTTTTGCTCATTTGTAAATGACTTTTCCACGTGATAGTAATATATGTTGAGCCAGATTTTCCTCTAATATTGTCATTCTGTATCTATTCACTTTGGTTGGATGATCATTGTTTCATGTTCTTGTGTTTATAAGCTTTCTTTCATATCAACACCTCGGATAGGTGTCGCCACCTCCTTGGGAATTTAGAATTAAGGCTTATCATTTATTGTTACTGTGTTAATGAGCTTTGTTTCATGTCTACACCTAGGATAGGTGTCATCACCTCTTTGGGAATTCAGAAGTAGAGTTCATTGTTTGATGTCGTTGCCAATAACCTTTCTTTTAGCCTATGCCTCGAATAGGTGTTGTCACCTCCTTAGAAATCCTATCTTAGAGGTTATCATATAAATAATTCTCGCTCTATTTCCCCAAGCTCTAATTTCTTGAGGGGATCGAATAGTATAAGTTAATTGGTTTTGAGTTGTAGTTAAGACCTGTGAAACTAGAAAATCCTTGGTTGCAACATTTCAAGTTTCTTGCAAACCTTGTGCCTCTTTCAGCTGAGACAAAAAGATAGGAATTAGTTTAGTTTACTTTTTCAAGAATTTTTTCCGCACAACGAGGGAGCTTCCCCTCCTAATTTGAAGAGCACTCATCATGCAGTGTGCATAACTTTCCATACCAACATGCACCTTATAGGTGTTAGTTGTTACACCAATAGTTTTCTGGAACCCACCGTGAGGCACGAGTCAAGAAAACTTCTCAAAGCTTAGGCTTTGCACGGTTATGACTATTTGGCGTCCTACTGCTCTAGTACAACAATCAGGACTAATTATGCCTGTTATACAACTAAATCTAGTTTTCATCGAAGCAGAGCAGTCATACATCATCAGTAGCTTGTGCACTTTTATTTTTTAAAATTGCACATCTACCACTTAGTGGAGAAACACGGCTACCACTTTGGATAAAGAAGAAGATAAAGCAGATCTTGCAGCAGGTAGACCAGTCTTGCCACCTCCCACGTGGAATTAAGCATCCTAGCATACTGAGTATATACAAGGAGGAGAGGTAATCCTCCCATCCAACCAGATCTAGTCTTTCAAGAAGCTCCTAATCAATTCATTGAAGGAGAAATTTTAGAAGAGATTCCCATTCCAGCAGAAGAAATGGGTGATTAGAACAAGAACGATAACCACAACAGTTGAAATGGAAGAAATGCAAGACGTCCAGCTCTCTTGCCTTGGGGCGACAATATTGGACCGTTGGCTTACAAGGACACCATGAACTACCCAAGGGTTCACACAAGTTTTTCCTGAGATTTCATAGCGATGGTTCCAAACATCTTGATGAACATCTTTCAACATTCACGACGGCATGTTCCATCTTGCATGTTGCACATGAGGACATCACATTATGTCTCTTTGTGGAGACTCTTGAGAACAACGTAGTAGATTGGTTCAACAATCTTGAACCAGGCATCATCACCAGTTGGGCCGTCATGAGTGAGAAGTTCTTGGCAAGATTCAAGCCCATCGAGGACAGTCACAAACTTTTTGCAAAACTCTCAAATTCGAAGATGGGGGCATATGAACCGATGAGAGAATTTGTAGCAAGGTTTAACTGCCTTGTTACACGTATTTCTCACACTTTAAATCCATCTAACGAAATTCTGATGAGTTCCTTCATCAAGGCACTACCGTTAGAAATAACCTTTTTCTTGAAGATAAGTGAAGAAGATAGTCTACATCTCCTTCAAGAGGAAGCAATCGAGCTCAAAGACAATATGATTACGGTGGGAAAAATGAAGGATGATTCAATCAGACCACTCGTACAAGCGTCAACTGATCCGTTGCTACAAAAGGTAGCAAACGAGGTGACTATACTGAAGAGACATTCAACCCCTCAAGGACAACCAACCTTTCCCACACCACCATCATTTCAACCTCAACAACAGTACCAACTAAGAAGAAATAACTTCTAGCTGTATAACAACTACAAGTCAAAGTTTCTGCAAGGACAACTGAAGCAAAACAATGAAGTTGAGAAGCCCATAGTCTTTTGCACTTTCCATGATTATGTTGAACACACCGGAGCAACATGTTTGGAGAACCAAAGAATGAATCAACTCATGGGATTTGCCGACATTGCTCCTAGTTCAGGTTTCGTACCTTCAAGTTCAAACATCGTCTCATCACAGACGAACGACTTTGATGGCGACTCCGCAATGGGGTATTTTGATCAAGAACTCGTAAATGAAGAACAAGAACAAGAATACCGCCAATTTTCTCTTACGGTTAATCATGAGAATATCACCTCACCTATGTTCACACATGCGCAACATTTCAAAGCACATAAGGAGGAAGAAGAGAAGCAGAATTCAAATGGAAAAGGTAAGGAAGTAGCTTCTACTTCCAATCCTACGACTTCACAAGAAAAAATTGTGTTGACTACTCCTAATTCATCTTCAACAAGTTTCGACATTGTGTCTTCTATGATGAAGACAAAGTTGCAAATCTCTCAACTGGAGTATCTACAAGATCATCCAGAGCAACTGGATAGAATCTTAAAGGTTGTGAAAAAGAAGGTTGTTGCCCAGCCAACATTACTATAGTCCTTCGTGCCTGTAGAAGAGAAGCCAAAACCGTTCTATATATCCTTATATATAGGAGGTTTCAAACTGAGAAATTGTATAATTGATAGTGGAGCTTCTGACAACGTTATGCCTCTATAGATTATGAATGCATTGGGACTATCGTGCACTCCTCCTCAAGAAAAGTGTTACTCACTTGAGTCCAAGCTGGTGCCGTTAGTTGGTCAACTTAAAGATGCACAAGTAAGGCTAGCATCATGTCCTGAGAAGATCATGATGACCATTTTGGTGGCTGATATTCCTACCAGCTATGGGATGCTACTTAGCCGGAGTTTTTGTAAATATATCGAAGGAGAGATTCAAATGGATTTGTCGTTCGTGACAATTCCATTAAAGAAGGGCACATTCAAGCTAGAGCCTGAAACAAAGTCAAGGTTTACAGTGGTAAAGTCCTAGGATCCGCAAGCTCAAGTGTTGTATCAAGACACGGGTCCAGGAACATATGATATGGTGTTAGAAGTAGCTGAAGATTGTCAAAAATTTGCACTTTCTACAGGTTTGACAAATGAAGAATCAAAAGTGTGGACAATGCAGTTCGATGGCAGTTGCTCGACTTCAGGTTCAGGAGCGGGAATAGTCATTATTTCTCCCGAAGGTCATCTATATCCATTCACATATAGGTTTCAATTTGAATGCACCAATAACACTGCTAAATACGAGGCACTTTTATTAGGTCTCAAGAACGCGAAGGATATGGCGATCAAACTGCTTAGAGTCAAAGGAGATGCAAAATTGATTGTAAAATAGATTAAAGATCTTTTCCAAGTCAGGAATAGTCTCCTTCAATCCTACAAATAGAGGGTGTGGAATGTCATCGACTAGTTTGATGCATTTGATATCCAATATATTCCAAGAACAAACAATAGCAAAGTTGATGCTCTTACAGTTTTAGCTGCTCTTTTCATGCCAAACTCTGATTTTTATCAGAATTCATTTTCTATTGAGTTGATTTACAGGCTAGTTGTACCAGATAATTTAGACAACTGGTAGGTCTTTGATGATGATGATATTGAATAATTTCTTGTCATGGGAGATAATTACAAAGAGTTGTTCTTTGAAGGAAGCAACACTCCTAAAGAATTACTTTCAGAAGATTTTGAAGATGTAGACTCTGGGATTAAACAATTGAAAGGAAATCAGATTCCTAAGGGTTTTGTATCTTTAGAAGATATTTTTGATAGGCATGACCGATACATCCAAGATCAGAAGAGGATAGGTGTTAATACTTCTTCTGAATACAATCAAGTCAACATCAACACTGAAGACAAACCTCAATTTGTGAATTTAGGTAAGTGTTGTACTCCAGAAGAGACTGAGAAGTTTATCACCTTGTTCAAGCAGTACAAGGATGTATTTTCCTGGTCATATGAAGACTTGAAAGTCTTCACACCCATATAGTTGTCACATACAATTCCTCTGAAGTTTGATGTTAAGCCTTTCAAGAAGAAACAAAGACATTACAATCCGCAAATTCAAAGCACTATCTACACGGGGATTCAGAAGATGGTGGAATCAAGGATAATATTTCCTATTCATCACTCCACCTGGGTGTCTAATATTGTTCCTGTATGCAAAAAGAACGGTGAAATCAGGATTTGTGTTGATTTCAGGAACTTAAATCAATCGTCCTTAAAGGAAAACTATCCACTACCAATCATGGAGCATACCTTGTAGACAGTCACCGGATCAGAGATGCTATCACTTCTTGATGGTTTTTCTGGTTACAATCAGATTGCAGTGGTAGAGGAGGACTAGATTAAGAAAACTTTCACCACACCGTGGGGGACGTTTGCTTATGAAAGGATGCCTTTCGGCCTCATCAATGTCGGTGCTACATTTCAAAGAGCCATGGACTTGGCATTTGGGGACCTCAAGGACAAGATTATAGTCATCTACCTTGATGACTTAACCATTTTTTCAAATAAACAAGATGATCACTTTCCACATCTCGTGGAAGTGTTCGAAAGATGCAGGTATCACAAGATATCATTGAATCCAAAGAAAACCATCTTTGCGGTAACAGAGGGAAAGTTACTTGGCCACATTGTTTCCAAAAAGGGGACCATAATAGATCCAAATCGGGTGGATTCAATCAAAAACCTGTCTCTTCCTACAAGAAAAACGTAGGTGCATTCCTTTTCTAGAAAAGTTAACTTTATCAAAAGATTTGTACTTGATTTCTTAGAGTTGAAAAAGGAGATTTCAAAAATGATGAAAAAGACGTCCGCTTTGGTGTGGACAGAAGAAGGCAAACACGCCTTTATTAGAATCAAAGAAGCTATTGCTAACACACCAGTGTTGGTTCAACAAGAATTTCATAAGGATTTTATCCTCTATTGTTCTACGTCAGAGCACTCACTGTCTGCTATTTTGACACAGAAGCTCAGCGAAGAAGGATAATCTCTAATTGATTTGATGAGTTCTAATTTTAAGGATGTTGAGATGCGTTATTCTCAGATTGGGAAGAACGCATATGTTGTCATAAGAGTTGTCAAGAATTTTAGGTTCTATCTTTTGAATTCACATACAATGGTGTATGTCACCAATCCAACAGTTAAAATTGTGCTAACTCAACAGGAGATGGGCACAAAGAGAGGAAAATGGATCACAAAAGTTCAAGAGTATGATCTAGAAATCAAGCCGACCAAGATCGTCTGCGGGCAAGGTCTTTGTCGATTATTGGCAGAGGATGGAGATCGTAAGCTTCAGAGCAATGGTGGAGTCGATCCTGAACAAGAAATTGAAGAGGACCTTCCTTTGGTCCTATTTGTTGATTCTGCAGAGGAATGTTACACACCCTTGTGGTATTATTCAACATATGGAGAATGTCCACGTCACATGGACAAACAACATAAACGAACATTGAAGTTGAAAGCACAGATCTTTGTGCTTATTAACAACGTTTTGTACAAGTGTGGCCTTGACGAAACTTTCCTTTTATGCGTCGGTAGAGACCAGCAACAGAGATTGTTGGATGCTTTCCATAGTCAAGCATGTGGAGGACAATTTTCATCGAGAGTCATTGCATTCAAAATATTGCAAGCATAGTTTTATTGGCCGACTATGTTTCGTGACACATATGAATGGGTGTATAAATGTCAGCTATGTCAGCAGTTTGCGGGCAAAGTCAGATTGGCAGCTACTCCACTCAGGCCAGTTATCATCGATGCTCCATTTCAACAATGGGGTATTGATTTTATAGGTCCTATCAACCCAAGTTCTAGTAAGGGGCATGTTTATGTCCTGACATCAACAAACTATTTCACAAAATGGGTTGAGGCAGTTCCTACCAAATGAGCTACTTTTGAAGTTGTTTGCAACTTTCTAAAGGAGAACATCATTTCTTGCTTCAGAGTACCTCAGAAAATTGTGACTGATAATGCAACGTGCTTCTCGTTAGAGGAGCTACTAAATTTTTGTTTTGATCTCAACATCATGCTATCACATTCATCGGATTATTACCCTCAGGGTAATGGATAGGCCAAATCATTGAATAAAAACATTGTCACAATTGTGCGCAAGTTGGTTAAGTCAAATCAGCGGGCTTGGCACACAAAGTTATATGATGCTCTTTGGGCTGATCGAATCACTCTCAAAAGAGCTATCGACACCTCGCCCTTCGTACTTTTGTATGGTACAAAAGTGGTTTTACCCATCACTTTGGAGTTGTCCACTTTATAGTTGGCATCTACATTGGAGGATGAAGAGTTCAAAGACCTTATTCAGAAGTGGATACTATACCTAATGAAGCTTAAATAAGAGAGGGTGGAGGTTGTTGATAAGATCACTCAGCACTAGGAGCGAGTGAAAAATATTTTTGACAAGAAGGCTCATCATAGAGACTTCGAAGTTGGAGATCAAGTCCTTTTGTGGGACAAAAGGCATGAACCAAAAGGAATGCACGATAAATTTGATTCCTTGTGGTTAGGGCCCTTGTAGATCCATGAATCCACAAGAGAGAACACATACATTCTCTCGCATTAGGATGGAAGGCTCCTCCCGCTTCCTTATAGCAGGCAGTATCTCAAACACTTCAACTCTCTGGGGGAGGAGTGATACTTTGTAAATATTTTATAAATACCTTTTTTATGCTTTATCATTGTGTCATATTGTGTTTCCCCATTCTATGATGTTTTTTCGTGTTTTAGGTGATTAGGTAGTCTTGTTTTAGGTGATTTTTAGGTTAGGTGATTAGGAAACTCCAAGTTTTTAGGTGATTAGGGAAAAAGTCCTGACTCCAATGCGCAAATCATAAGTCACTGGTCTACATAACAAAGAGATTCTAGGGTTCTCCTATGCCATAAGTATTCAACATGCTCACCAGACGAAGCCTACTATTGTACCCAAACCAATTTTTTTGCTTCATTAAGGAATTTTGCTTAAAAGAGTCTAAACCTTGTTAAAATGATGTCAAAATACAATTTTTGGGCAAGTCAATTATGGACTTTGGTCAATATAATGTCAGTCATTAACGACAGTTGGTTAGTACCTGGAGGTCAGAACCTAAACCTAGGACTCAAAGTAGGACATACTATGATGGAGAAGTGCTTCACGACAGAGTTATACCCCTACAAGGTCAATTCAGTGGCCAAAACAGTGTTTACGGAGACAAAAATAGATAAAGATATTTTGCAGAAAGTAGATTTGTGCCCCTGTAGCCCAGGGGCACCCTTATTTTTGAAGGCTCAAATTTAGTTGCACGTGCTTGCAGATATGTTCAATCTCTTTAGAATTAGTCCAGCTTTCCAACGAGCTATCAAGGGAAGTCATCCGAAGTACGAAACTTCGACAATTGATGTCAGAAGTGAAAGGTACGAGGAGGTTGCATGTCATAGAGACTGTCAAGTTTTCAGTTTCTATGCCCTTGTAGCCCAGGGGCGCCCTTGAATTTGACCCCTTAGATGGATGAATTTGCAAAATCTGTTTTTGACAGATCTTTTCTAACTCAGTTCAGCTCTGCAACGCACCAGTTCGTGAGATGATCTGACATTCTGAGTGATCATGTTAGAGGTTCTACCAAGCACATAAATAAGAGGATGGAAAAATGTAGAAATACACACTTGTACCTTTGTAGGCCAGGGGCACCTAGCCTTTAGGCTTGCTAGATGGGTTTTTAGCAATCACAGTCTTCACGAGACTTGTGCGAAATTACTCCAGCTATCCAACGACTCCATCCATCAGCCTCTGGGATTTGTCAAATTCCCGTACGTGAGGGGTCAGTGTAGAGTGCTGAAGAAATCAGACAACCAAAAAAATGGCTAAGTATGGAAAATACACATCCCCTTGGAAAAGGCGCCCTTTTTGAGGTCTTAGATGCAATTTTCTTGCTTCGTCACCTCCAGAGACATCTCTTGTGTAACGACCTATTTCTACGTAAATTAAAATTTTCCAAATCTCACTTAAAACATGTAAAGGTAACAAGTAACAACGACAATACAATAAAAAAATTCCTTTCTTTATTGATAAATATGTACAAGTTACAATATATTTCCACATGAATTTCATTTTCATTGCAAATATAAATCAGAGTTCAAAAGTAATACAGTTACATACATAGCTCGTAAGCTTTTGCACAAATAGAAGTAAGAAGGTCCAGGAGTCCATCCTTTCAAGTCTTGGTACATCGGCCGCTTGTTGTGGAGGAGAAACATCACTCAGGCGCTTTTCTGCCAACCATAGACTTATAATGCGGTCCCCCGCACACCTATCGTTAGATAGATGGCCCTCCCTTTGAAGAAGAGATCGGTAGGGTATCCTTTAACGATTACAACCTGAGCATAGTGTTGTGTCCTACACAACTAGAACTTTTCTATTTCACAATCTCGAAATAGTACTCGGATCATAATGAACTGATAATGTAGTCTCAACAATCTCACACCTAAGTGGATGTCGTACCTTTCACTACTTTGGCCAAAGTATTCTCATTCAGTACTTCGAATGAAGGTCATCTATCATAAACACTACTCAGGGCTGATTTGACTTTGGGCTATCTTATTCTATGCATAGGTTTTTCCCTTCAATGGGTGAATCTGTTACCCCAGACATCATACAACCATACTATCCTACTAGGAATGAATAACATAACATGCAAACTATAAAATCCTTCTCCTATACTGATACCAAAATTCCTAGGAGTTACACAAGCTTCATCGAGTTAACCTATTAAATAAACCTATGGATTGTTTATATTTTTATGATGCATTCAAACCCATCCTAGTACTTAGTATCTATTTCAATCATATTCTGCTCATATGGAGATAATACAAAACATGCAAATTTCATTTAAATGCATATAAAACCTTCCTTTAAAATCTTTCTCTTATTATTTCCCTATAATGCACGTTAAGTAGAGCTAAACCCTTAAGCTCCTTAAACATTTAATCCCCTTTTTACAATCCCTTTACCCTTAAGTCCCATATTCATTCTGTTGGAACTGTAAAAATCTGATGATTTTACATGTAAATTTCACCCATATTTTGCCATATTGCCCCATTGAATCCATTGAGTCATGCATTTTTTACATTCTGATTCCTATCGGCGTGAGAATACCATTGTCTCCCTGACCCATTGTGCATTTTATGCTAACATGAGTCTGTGTTTCCTTTCGACAAGACTCATTTGATGTCATAGCGATCTAAATTTTCTTGCAAGCACCGTTCAGGAGGAGTTCTTCATGGTCTCAGCGACAGAGGTTGATTCACATTTCGGCAGGAGTCTGGTCGTCGATATAATGTTTCACCGAGTGCTTTATATCTTGGCGACCGACTTGAATGAGGATACATCGGCAAGAGTTGTGGCATCGGTACAATGTCCTAGCAAACTCTTTTGGTCTCAGTGACAAACACATTAAGGATTCACTTCGGCCTAACATGTTGCTTTCGGTGCAAAGTCATAGCAATTTCATTTTGTCACACCGACCGACAACTAAAAGAACAACTCGATGAGAGATAGGGTTCTCGATAAGAGGTCTCAACGAGTGACCTTCGGTCTTGCCGATGGAAAACAAAAGGGTCTCTGTCGGTGTGTGTTTTGAACTCTCTTGGCGATCTCAGGTGTGTTCGGGTTGTTTCAGTATGACAATATAATCTACGAGATGTCTCCCTGATAGTTTGAAGTTACAATGACATATATGGGATGGATGGACTCGTCAGCGAGACGAAACATGTGTCACGGTGACTCGATATGAATGAAGACTTTTGGGGAAACGTAATGAAATCTGCAAGAGGTCTCTCCAATACAATTAAGTTACGACGACAGTAAATGAAAACAAAAGGGCGCTGCTCGGTAAGAAAGTACTCGTATCTCAGTGACTGGTAAATACAATAGGGAAATACATATCAGTAACACTTGGGGTGATCTACGAGAGGTTTCCCCGATATCACAGGGCTATAGTGAAACACAAAGGGGACAAAAGGATACTTCTTGACTTCGGCATAGCGAACAAATGGTCACGGCGAAAGCGAACACAAAGAACAAAAAAACACGGGATGACTAACGATTGACGATTGAATTGCCTTCGGCATACTTTCTGGTTGTCTCAGCGACTATTCCATTGGCGATTAATAAAGATTCAAACACTGTGTCCGACATGTGAGTTTCTAAAATACCGTTGCAGGCTGACATGAAATTTTCCCGAATACTACGATTGGCCGACATGAATTTGAAGCAATATATTTCCTGATGCTGGGGTATAAATATGACTCCCAACTGTAATTGAATGATGAGTTTTTAGAGGAGATTTGAGATCATATTTTAGATCAAGATAGATACGGTAGATTAGGAATGGACACAGTAGAATAAAGTCTCATTCCAGAGACTATGTTGCATGTTTTCAAATGGCGATTTCAATGAAATTCAGCTGGTGTGATAGTTTATTTCTGGTGTCAATTGTCTGTTGGGTTTATTGAAAAGTATTGCTAAGCTGTCTCCAAGTTGATTCTTTCTGGTTGTTTAAATTGATATAACAAGTTTATTTTTAGTTTATCAGTGCACATTTTCTGTATCTGTGTGGTTAATTAACTAGTTCTCTCAAGAAGAGATTAAATCCTTTTGGTTGATCACAGTAATCAGGGAGATTCATTTGGATTATTAAAGTAGAGCTTAGTAGTCATAATCCTGCATGTTTATACAAGTTGTAAATAGAACATATGCCAGCAATTTGATTTTCTGCCATAATAAGTTGCCCACTTCTGTTTCATTTGACTCCGCATACCCAATAAGGCAATGGTCTCTACAATTTCATCATTTGGATTCATTTAATTTCTTTACATATTTTTTATATCTGTTAATTGAGCATTTTAGGATTTAGATCAGAAGATTGCTATTGCTATCAGGTTTGATTTCATTTTTTCACTTCCATCTGCCATTGTGGAGAAATTATTGCAAAAAGAATAATCATAAGTTAAGTCTGCTTCATCCAGATAAGTACACCCGCCTAGGTCTAGCAACACCTTAAGAGTAGAAGGTTTAATTCATTTGACCTTGTCTGTTACCCTAAAATGTATCAAGAGATTGGCAGCCTCTTGAGGTATCTTTACCTGCGTTTTTGAGAGCTAACACATTCTACCTTTAAATGCATTGAATTCCCTTTTACATTTACCCTTAAATGCATTGCTTATGAAAGTTTAATAAGATGGTACTAATTAACTTGAGCTACTTGCAAACAACAATCACAAGACCAAGATAATGCAACATTACAAACAAAGAATCACAATAAAATAGATTCCATGCTTGATGTTTAAAGCTCCTTCTCCCAACACAACTCTTCTTGACACTTCTTCAACAAACTTCCAGAATTCCAAATGAAAATGAATTCTTTGCTAGTTTCTCAAACTATGGAGACCTTTCAAGACACTTTTCACAATTTGCACTCCTCTAATTAAAGTCTAATTCATCTATGGCTTCACTCCACTCAAAGCTTAAAAAGGATTTAACACTGTAATATGATAATGATTGGTAAAAGCTCACTGTATTTCTCTCACTCAGCATACAAGAAATGCAGCAAATAGGGAAAACACAACAACTCAAAAGAATAGATATGGAAACTCTCAAGATATTGTGAAATTCACATTCAACAAGAGGTGTGTTGAGAAGAATGAAATGGCATCTTATTTATAGAGCCAGAAAACCAACGCATTCCACTTCTCAAGGCATTCAAATTGCCAGATCTAAGATTTGAGAACTTCTTGAGCGATTTGTGGAGAAATTCTTAAGTAAATCATTATCCTCTTCAACAAACATCACATGACGAATTTTCTAGGTCGACAACTCAAGGCGTTTACAGATTTTTAAGGTATTATGAACCAATAAGTTAGGTAGTTCGTTCCAGATGAAAAGGTCAAGTCTCAAATGTTCCCACGTCACCATTTTGTGGCCTTAAGATCAGCATTCGGGTTATTTCTCAGACCAGGTCATAGCCCAGGCGCGAACCAGACGCGTTTTTCCTTCTCTCACGACTTTCTTTCTTTTATTTCAATGTTTTAAATGTTTTTCTTAAGTCATATAAGAATATTTAAACGTTGCATTTCATATTTTCAAAAGATGTAACTTTGAAATCTTTAAAGTTTCCCTTTATAAAGTCATTAAAGGAATTCGCCATGTCTTCATGGAAAAGTGCCTTTCCAAATGAAATTAGTATTTGTAAGCCAAGGTTCGACACCTTTATTTGATTTACTCAATATAAAAGGACAATAAAGTCTTTTAAATAAGACTTTACTTTGCAATGCAAAAATCTTTTTATAATTTTACCAAGGTATTAAATTCAATTTCCAAAATATATTCTTTTAAATTCAATTATTTTTTTATATATTTAATATATATATATTTATATATTTCTATTATAGATTTATTTACTCCGATATATATGTGTATATATATATTTAAATATTACTAAATATAGACATATATGTATTTAAGTAAAACTATAATATAATATATACTTATATATTATTAAATATATAAACATTTACATATTTAAATATTTAAACTTATATGTATTAATTGTTAAATATGTATATTGCGAGCCAGTCAACATACTTTCAATATACATACTTACGTATTCGTGTAAATATGAATATATGTAAATTCCAATAAAATATTACTATTAACATCATTATTCACATGCAATAGGTAATGTGGTTATGTGTATATGACTATATGCAGTGTACACGTAAATGTATGTAGACCATGTCAACACGTACGTATGGGCATATCCATCTGTTGAGCTTATGTATGTATCGACATGTATATACATATGGATACGTGTACATTATATACATGTATACACATACTCACTTGATCTATTAACATATATCCATTCACGTTTTCCAGACTAAGGTCAAAGCACAGTAAGTCAGACAAATAAGTAATCATCACTTTTCAAAGCACAAAGAAGTAAACATAACTCCAAGCCTAAGGATGACTTATCTAGACCAACATAATTGACTTGGTTTCTCAGAACCTATACTGACGTGTGTGTGTATGCTCAATTTGGTAATCGTTACTGTTTACCCGACCAAGCTCCTCCCCGAATGATGTCTCTCCTCTGTCCAGAGGAATAGTCTTCATACCTGCACACCATGACATGACATCGACAGTCATATGCTCATAACAAGGTAAAAACATCTCACAAGTTAGAATAAAATTATTCCATAATTGTATGCAACATTTAATCAAGAATTAAATCAATAGAAGTAACAATCAAATGAAACCATCATTTAATTAGAACACCATTATTGATAACACGAACATCATTGTTTTATTCATCTGTTACAATCAATTTTCCCTATGAAATAAAAGCTATAGAATTCGGGGTGTAACATCTTGTAAGTTGTTCTAGCTACGCAGAGAGATTGACAGTGCATGAATCAAAGCACTCCAGCTCTCGGTGTCAGGGGTCAAAGTATGGTATCCAAATGAAAGTTACACTTTTGTCAAATTAGTGATTGCGTCTTCACAGGCTAGGGGTGCCCTTGTTTTTGGGGTTCCTAATGCAGCTTTCAGATGCCTTACATATAGTCGTTGGATGTATAATTCTTCCAGTCATGCAATGAACCTATCATCCAGTGAGTGGGGGGTCATCGTTCACCAGTAGTGGCAGTTCGAAGCATGAGATAGAAAAATAGAGAAATGGTTGTCTCGAGACCTTGCATCAATTTAGTCAAAGGCGCCTAATTTTTTGAGGTGTCAAACGTTGATTTTAGCAGTTGTAGCTGCCAACAGACATTTCATCCTTGCTCTGCAGGCTTCATGATGGATATCTCAGCTCAATCATAGCCTCACTTAGCCACCCAAAAGTTAGAGCTCAACAGGGGCAACTGTAACTTTCAGTGAGTTATAAAGTAGGAAGTTAGCGAAAAATCTCATAACTTTTGCAAACAAATGCCTAAAGAGTTAATTTTTGATTTTCCGAAATCAATATGTAGAGATTGTTGCTAATTTATTAAAAATAGTATTAAATTCGACTTTTTCCATGCAAGCATTTAAATGGGTGATTTTCTTCAATAATTTATTATTGGCGCCTTTTGTAATATTTAATTACAAATTTGCATGTTAAAAAGAATTGAATATTTTAATATTATTTTATCTCTGAGACTCTGAGTCAGTATTACTCAAACTAGAGGGGGTCCAATTAGAACTTTTCTTTCAAATTCAGGGTTTTAAAATCTTGCAGTCATGCTTTTATGGTGCGATCTTGCTCTATTTATGCAAGCATGGCATCCATTTTAATTCATCCAACTTAGCAGAGGCGAATTTCCTTCAGAGTTGGGCGAATTTTCATCAGCAGACAATTTGTGAAGACATCAAGAATATTATTTTGCAGGTACAAGTCTAGATTCATCAGCAGAATTCAAGGCAAAGTGGTGATTTTAGCAGAAGAAAAAGCATTAAAACCTCAATCTTCTGTCTCAAATTATTCTAGTTCTCATCTTATTTTATTTCATATGTTTGAAGAATTGGCGACTTTTGACAAAATAAATCATCTGGGTCGATTCAACATAGCTTCCTCAGTAAAACCCATGTGCTAGAACTTTTTAGGAAAATTTACTCCAGAGCATTTGTTCTCGAGGGTCTAATTTTCATAACTAAAATTCCTCTGCATGGTCGAGTAGAAGTCAAATTTTCGCAAATTTGACATTCTGGGTTGTCTTAAAATATCTTTCTGGACAAAACCCATATCTCAGAAATTTTCATGAAAATTGCCCTTCGATAGGCTATTTTTAGCTTTCCAGAAAAGTTGTTAGAATATAGCCATGTTCATAGTCAATAGATGAGTTTTTCATAATGCAATACACTCAGCTCGAATTCAAGGCCAAGTCGGTCTTGACTCGTGACTTCATCGGGACAGTTGATACAAATCTACATAAGGTGCTTCCTGAAGCAATCTTGGATCCAGTCAAGATAAAAGATTCGATACTTCAAAACATTCAACATTCTAGGTTGCTTGAGGTTGCTTCTATACCTATCTCAGTTCATTGCATAGAGTTTGTAATGTCTTATGTTAAGCATTACAATTCTGCTACTCGCGAGATAAATTTAGTAGATGGACGAGTCATATGCAGTTTCAAGCCCTTGGATATCAAGAGATGTTTTGGTATCCTCAACACTAGAATAGTCTAGTCATTTCCATGGAGCAGTGTGAGTGAGCATTCAACGCTGATGTGGACAAGTGTCAAAGTAAGATGGCAGAGAGATGGTTAAAACAGAAAAAGAACAAGTTGCCGAGCAATGTGGGTCGTGGTGAATACAAGGAGTATGCGATTTTGATTACAATTCTCAATCACATCTCAGGTCATGCAGATGCAAACAAATTCTAGCCCTGAATGTATTATATCATTGGTCAAATCATCTCTGGGAAAGAGCATTATGACTGGGCATCCTTCATCAGCGACGTTCTCCACGAGCAAATCATCAGTTTTCTAGTTGCTCACTAGTTTCACATGTGTTCCTACCTCGTATACTTGATCGCCTATCAGGGTTAGTTTAGAGGGTTGAACATGATGGGCATACTCAGTGTACAGAAATTATACCATTACTATGAACAACTTGAGTTCACGAAGGTTGAACAACATTTCAAGCATGTGCATGAGGCTTTCTTGACGTATACAGTGAGGAATCTAGACCGGGAGTTGCACGTTTGTATCTTAGCGGTTGTTAGAGCAGTGATGGTTGATTGGGTGGACTGGTTCATTTAGTTCCCTACATACACCTACATCTACGTCTATGGATATACAGGAAATCCAGCCATGCTTCCACGCTATCCTTCATATAGGACAGTCTTCATGGAGTTCCTGAGGAAACTATACAATGTTCATCAACATTTGTGCCACAAGCATAAACAAGCTGCCAACTTTCCAATGCAATTTAGAATTTATTGGTGCAGAACAACAATTGATGCTAAAGCTTCAGGACAAGAGTTGGAGAAATATAAACTCAAGTACCTCTTCGACACCCGCAGATATGATCCTTGGGGTGATTATACAACACGCCTTAGTGGTCGCCCATACCATAAGCCTATAATGGAGGATTATTGGGTGAACTGCGAGGATGATTTTGAGGTGTGTAGACGAAGCTATATCAGGTTCTCTCTCCCACAGATTTCTGTCTTCTTGGTAGAAGATGTGGGAGGTTTGTCAGAAGATGAGGGAGATACACTTCCTCAAATTTTCAGAAAGCAGGTTGATACACAACCACTACCGACTGTTGATTGGTTCGCCAAAGAATATTCATCAGTGAAGGAGAGGTCTAGTAGAGTTACTCAAAAAAATATAATTTACCTCGAGAGAAAGAAGACCAAGAGGGTAGTTGTGCCTAGAACAGAGCCACCACCGGTGGATGCTTCACTACCTTCCTCATCTAAACCTAAACAAAAGAAAAGGAGTAACCCTCATAAGAAGAGTCAAGCGCCTAACAACTCAAAAGGGAAGGCACTTGCTATTGAGACACACATGGAGCCTATCAGAGAACCAATTAAGAGTTTTCCAGAGCCTGAGGTTCAGTCACACATACCATCACTGACACCAGAGCAGTCTCCAGTTCCAATTCACATTGATTTGGATTTGGAATCGCTACCTCAAAGTAACACTTCTACATGTTTACTCTCGTCAGAGCCTCTCATTGCTAGTACAGACCCTTCTAGTGGGATTAGTCGAGACTAATCTTGGCTTGAGAGTCAACTGGGAAGGAAGAGGAGGTAGCCATCTTACGTACTTGATCATTCAAATTTTGATCATGCCTACCAGGATGCACCCGACAAGAGGATCAAGAAACAGGTTCATGTGGAGAGGAATGCTGATGTGGAGATTGTTATTGAGACTACTATACCTCTAGAGGGGAAGAGTTTGAACGAGATTGAAGTTCAGGACTTCGAAGTGATCATAGTCAACCTTGGTCGTAGCACTCACCAGACACAGGTTGATCTCCTACAGGTTGCAATAGATAGCACAAGGGATAAAATACTGAAAGACGGAGAAGACAAGGCAACCCTCAAGGCTAAAATCTAATAGCTTCATCAATACATTTCTAGCCTTGTACACAAAACGAAAGATTTCACCGTCACACTCCCACCGATGCTAGAGCCACCGACAGAATAGGGTCAACTTGATCATCTGGTTGCTTATGGCAAGCGTTTGGAGGATTGGGAGGAGTTCATTACTAGAGGTTTCATTTTGCTTGCAGAGTTATACTAGTTGTGGTACAATGCACGCGAACTCCGTCTAAGTCTCCAAGATGAAGAGTGAGACTTGGTGATGGACAGACCCAGGGATGAGATTATGATTGCTCACTTGAGGATGGCATATGAATCAGTCATAGATGGAAAAGACAAAGAGGATATCTACACTTGGAGGACACAGTTGATCTTCAAGGCGAAGATAGAGGAGACAATGGCATAAGAGTTGGTTGAGAGCAGAGAGCATGTCAGTAGTACACTCCGTTATGTGAGAACTCTCTTGTCTCGCATACCATGCCGGTATCAGCTTGAGGGTGGTGCATATGTTGAGCTTGTTGACGTACAGTCAGAGCTCCAAGCACTCATTCATAGTATTTTTAGTGGGGAGACTGTTGGCTCTAAGATGAATCAACTTATACTCATGTCAACATTGTTTGATGAGGCAACCAGGTGCAGAGGTGAACTTTAGAACCAGATCATAGGCCGTGAGGACATGCTGCACAAACATAGTATACTTCGACAGAGTATTACTGCCCCAGATGGTGAAATAGTTAACAACCTCATGGAGGGGTTAGTTGCTCGAGATAACAACTAGTGATCAGTCAGTTAGAAATTGTAGTTGTCTGCGAGGACAAAATCAAGAGCATGCAATTAGAACTCGACTTTCATCTTTAGTTCTCTTTGTTGGGACCATGCACGTATGTCTTATCCTCAAAGATATTTTGCAAGACTTGGAGTTTCATTTAGGGTTTTCGTTAACTGATGGTAGTGTTCCAATTAAATTTCTTTCAATAAGGACGTGCATGCTTGCACATTGTAAATTTAGATTAGATGTACTGGTTAACTGATTGTAGCTTTCTAGTTAACCATATAGTTTCCTTTATTAGGGCTTAGCAATAAATCTTGCATGCATTGCAAGACTGTAGTTGACTCAAGGTGATTTTAGGGTTCCCTACACCTTTTGATGTCTATAAATAATTATTTTTCTCATTTGTAAATGACTTTTGCACGCTATAATAATATATGTTGAGCCAAATTTTCCTGTAATATTTCTATTTTGTATCTATTCACTTTGGTTGGATGATCATTGTTTCATGTTCTTGTGTTTATTTAAGCTTTCTTTCACATCTACACCTTGGATAGGTGCCATCACCTCCTTGGGAATTTAGAATTAAGGCTTATCATTTATTGTTACTGTGTTAATGAGCTTTGTTTCATGTCTACACCTCGGATAGGTGTCGTCACCTCCTTGGGAATTTAGAAGTAGAGTTCATCGTTTGATGTCGTTGCCAAAAACCTTTCTTTCAGCCTATGCCTCGGATAGGTGTCGTCACTTCCTTGGAAATCATGTCTTAGAGGTTATCGTATAAATCATTCCCGCTCCATTTCCTCATGCTCAGATTTCTTGAGGGGATTGGATAGTAATTAATTTTGAGTTGTAGTTAAGACCTGGGAAACTAGAAAATCCTTGGCTGCAACGTTTGAAGTTTCTCGCAAATCTTGTGCCTCTTTCAGTTGAGACAAAAAGATAGGAATTAGTTTAGTTTACTTTTTCAAGAATTTTGTCCACACAACAAGGGAGCTCCCCTCCTAATTTGAAGAGCACTCATCATGCAGTGTGCATAGTTGTCTGTACCATCCAACACTCTAGAGGTGTTAGTTGTTATGCCAATATGAATGAACCTCAAGAGTCTTCAAGAGTTTTAGAAATAATACAATAAGGGTGAGTGCTATATAGGAGCAACCCTAAATGATAAAGGGATTAGATCATGGCAAGTGTCGTCATCCTATGTGATGAGATATAATGATCTAATAAAAGTTCACTCTAGTTAATAAAAAAAAGCACTCCTAAGTTTATCTTAATTGCATGAAATGAATTATAATAATATCAATTGAAGATTAATTAATTACTAGCCAATGCATGATTACTATAACAAGATACCATGTTAGAATTATGAATAAACATGAGATGCATAATCAAACAACAACCAAAAACACCTTCTACACAATAGAGTTACAAA
Organism: Sequoia sempervirens; assembly: GCA_007258455.2. Lineage (NCBI taxonomy): Eukaryota > Viridiplantae > Streptophyta > Pinopsida > Cupressales > Cupressaceae > Sequoia > Sequoia sempervirens. The sequence continues at coordinate 101,226 of VDFB02052503.1, forward strand.
TAATGATTTGTTATATCCTTAACAAGAAAAACTTACAAAATGCACCTCAAGAGTCTTCAAGAGTTCAAGAGATGATACAATGAGGGTGAGTGCTTTATAGTAGCAATCCCAAATGACAAATGGATTAGATTATGACAAGTGTCGTCATCCTATGTGATGAGGCATAATGATCTAATAAAAGTTTAGTGTAGTTAACAAAAACAAGCGCTCCTAAGTTTATCTTAAATGTGTGAAATGAATTAGACTGATAATCAAATAATTAATTAATTATTAGCTAATGCATGATTACTCTAAACCCCCCCTTAAAATGAACTTAGGGAGTAGCTAAAAATCCTAAAAATCCAATGCATGAAAAACAAAGAATGTATGATGGGTCTTGGAAAACAAGGCCTGATGAGGTAACCATGTACAAACAATCTAATCTTTCACAATTGGAGAAAAAAGGAGAAAATTTCATGGGAAAAACTCTTCTCCACAAGAGAGAAAGGTGAATGAAGGACTAGAAATACTCTACAAAAATGTACCAAAAAGAATAGGAACATGAAGAAGTTGTAGACAATTGTCAAATGATGACTACTATAGTTCTGAAATTAGGAAACTCCTTTAAAATAGATGATGATCAGGATCAAGAAGACAAAAATATGCATGAGTTCCCCCAATGACATTATGCAAATTAGATGGAAAACAAAGGAAAACATCTAAAACTTGAAGAATACAAATGACACATGAATCTACATGAGTGACCTAAGCAAGACTACTCAACATGCAAGATGCAAGTCAAAAATACAAATATCAATAGTTTGAAGAAAATTAATCAAGTGAAAATATAAGGTCACCTCCAAGAAAAAGGAATGTAAGAGTTTCCATATGGTAAATGCTCCATCTCACCGAAATGCATGGGTAATCAGCTGCTGCATCTACCTAGTGCATAGGAACAAAAAATGAATACATAGATCACTCCAATGTGAAACCAAGAAAGCATTAGCACCAATAGTAGAAACCCCCCATAATGTGGAAAGGGAGAGCCAAGATAGGTCTACTAATATTGTGTCACCAATAAGTGCATGAAGGAGAACCAAGAACATTTAAATGTGCATAAAAGAGTACTTGCAACTAAAAAAGGGTGTGCAAACACTAATACATAAGGCAAGAATCACTGGAATTCTATCTTGTCATGAAAGGAAAACTCACTTGACAAAGGTGTGATGGAAAAAAAAAAGGCCTACACAACCCCCATGGCACTTTATAACATAATGCAAGTACAAAAGGTACAACAGGATGTGCAAATTCCCTAAAAAGCATACACAAAAGTGACACTTTATCTCAATGCATCTACAAAAGAGAAATTGAATGAAAAATATGTCTAAAATGCCCAAATAGGACAAAAATCTAGAAATGCATGTACATCAACATAAAATAAGTCATCCCACACAAACACAAAGTTTTCAAGAGCTAAAACATCCAAGTAATTCACCAGAATGTGAGAACACAAAAGAATGAATAAAATGTACCTAAAGACAAAACTAGAAAAAATGCATGATGGATATGAAGATCTCTAAAAGATCATCCCAACATCACTAGAATCACAAAAAGTGGAGAAATAGGTCAAAATTTGTGAGTTCACGAGTGAAAACAACACCTCTGACTTTGACAAGCTATAGAATGCACCAACAACAACAAATAGTGATGAGACCCACACCATTGGAAAGTACATGGAACCAACTTTTTAAAGATATCTCGTTTGCCCAATTTTGATACTGTACGTCCAAGTTATGACCAAAAGAAAAAATTACTCTTTTAGGGTCAAAGGGGGCTTGAAAGGGGCCATGTTAGCTATTCCTAACATTGACATCTACATGATGCCATGCTAATGAGAGCAGAATATTTGAAGGAATATTTCCTCTACCGATGAAAACATTCTGTCATCGGTAAATTATGTGTTGACAGAATATTCTTTGGAGATTCGCCACAGATGGAATATGAAAAAAGATTCCTTTGCTTGAAAAAAAGATTCCTTACCCCTAAAAATCATATTGTTGTTGGGATATCTATAGTGCACCGGTAGGAAAGTTTTTTTTGCCACCGAAAGACTTGCAAAAGAAGTAATTGACAAACCATATGGTGTCAGGTGGCGATTGTACCCCCTGTTGCAACCGCAAAGGTACCACCATTGGGAGTATGGGCCTGCAGGGCTTGAGGTACCCTATGGGTCCCAAAAAATCCACCTTGACTTAAAAAAAATTGAAATTGCCCTATTTTAAATTTTTTTATGGAACTTAAAAATACCATTTTTGTTTATAAAAAGTGCCTTGTTTTTTTCAAAATTTGTGTACGGTACGGTTCATATAAGGGTTGTACGACCCTTATACAATTTTTTTTGCCTCAAAATATTTTTTCACCAACTATAAGAAAAATTATAGTCAAAATTTGTTTTTTCGATCTTGAATGCAATGGTGAGGTCTTTTTCACAGTAAAATGCACCATAAAAAATTCCCAACTCAAAATTGTTAAAAAAATAATAATTTTTTTATATTTGAAGCCCTATAACCCTAGTTGAAGAAAACCCTAAAAAAATGAGAAGGGGTCTGTTGAATTCATGCTATGATACCATGTTAGAATTGTGAATAAACATGAGACACAAGATCAAACAACGAAAAAAAGCACCTTCCATGCAATAGAGTTGCAAACAATGATTGGCTATATCCTCAACAAGAAAAAATTAAGAGTGAGTCTCAAGAGTATTCAAGAGTTCGAGAGATAATACAATGAGGGTGAGTGTTTAATAGGAGCAACCCTAAATGATAAAGGGATTAGATCATGACAAGTTTTGTCATCCTATGTGATGAGACAAAATGACCTAATAAAAGCTCACTCTAGTTAACAAAAAAAGAGACTCTTAAGTTTAGCTTAAGTGCATGAAATTAATTAGATTAATAATCAATTAAAAATTAATTAATTATTAGCTAATGGATTATTACTCTAACACATATAGCCTATTTTCCAACATATAAGGTGCAGTTTTATTTTTACGGGAAATGAGACGTAAAAATTACATGGGAGAAAATATTTTATATTTTTTCCTAACAATAATTCAATTGTGAGTTTAGAGAGACCCTTGGGAGATAAAAAAATCATTCTATAATTGAGGAATAAGGGGAAATAAGGGATTTGTGGTGAAATAAATAGTGAACATTACAATTATTTTTGTGCTAAGTATCCAAATGATTTTTTTAGGGTGATTATCATTACAGAGAAATAAGTGTTTTCTTGGAATTTTGTAATTGGAGGAATAAGGATTTTTTTGAGGAAATTTGAAGTTGAAAATCAAGATATTTTATTTTTGGATTTTTTTAAAAATGTTATTATAAAGGATGCATTTTTGGTTGAACTCGACATCATATTATCTATGGATTTTACAAGTATGCTTGAAAGTCTTGTTTGTGCTTTTAGGGCCATTCATATTAAATATTTTTGGGCTCTCAAAAGATCAGGTGAATAAAGTGTAACATATCATATTGGAGGTCAAAGGAATCAAAGATACGAGGTCCATTGTCATCTTGAATTAGCTTCTCACTTACAAATGATATATTGCATGAAAAACACTCATTTTATCTATGTCCCTTCATGGAGCAAGGGGGGTTGACATTTTTAGTATTACTTGTGGGTGTGATTTATATATTCACTTTGGTGTGTTCCTTTTGTATAGTAGAGGATGGATTGATGAGAAATAAATTGGATTGATACCGATTGTTGGGAAATTCAATCTCTATCCAAATATGAATTCAATGGATGAGATACAAAGCTTGGACTACAACAACATGAAAATCTAAAACTTATATGCAAATTTGAAAATTAAGTTTCTTTAATATGAAAATACCATGATTAGATTCATCTTCTTTATGATGCCAAAAACAACCAACATATCATGCTTGTAAACACTACCTTATGTGAACTTATAACAACAATAAATAAATAATATTATCAATATAAGATAGCAGTAATAAGGCATAAATCAACAAAACAAGATCATCACATAACACAAGATTTATGTGGAGAAACCCTTGCAGGAAAAAACTCCACCAAGAAGAGAGGCCAAGCATGCATTATCATCAAATAAATGAGATTACAATACAACCACTTCCATTCTCCTCTTTGCCTCCAACATGGTAGCACGTGTGTACCTGTGAACAACCTCCTTATGCCTCCACCTATCCTTGTTCCTGTAGAGTAACACTACATTCAGCTATTCCTCTCTAATTCTACATCCAAGAGGCTGATTTTATAGATGTGTGAAGGAATATAATGCACCAAACAAGGCACCCAAAGATGACCCTTCATTCCAAACATCCCCAACCTTTAGATTACCTCCTCAGAATATGAAAGGACATTGGTTTTGGCTCCGATACTTTCCCTCCAACTTGGGCACCCAAACTTGAGAAGATAAACATTACAGTAAATGTAATAAATGATGGAAAACCAAGTGACACCTGTTGCCTCTATCCATACAACCACTTGGAGAATCTCAACAATCACTTATTTATCATTTCCTTTATCCTTTATTATCCCATTCTAGGCATCCACATCTGGGGAAAACAATATTAAACAATTATGCCCACAACCCACCTTTACCTCTGTTAGTGGACCCATCACCCCTTATGAGTATATTACAAACAATGGTGAAAATTAATATTACAAAATATTTTCCCAATACACCCTAAGTGCCTAGAGACACTTTCCAAGGATGTTGGAACCATGATATATGACATAGGATTTACAAGGTGGATGGCACCTAATCCTAACAGGGATCTGGTTCTCATCGTATTGGAGGAGGGATTTTGACACACTTATAGGAGGGATTTTGACACATTCAGAGGAGATGTAGACTCTCAAAGGATAGTCGTTCTCTCATTGTGCATGTGTAACACTTGGAAAATTAAGAGTAATTTTCAAACCCTTTTAACTCATCATTAAGGGAAATTAAAAGTGTTCTAAATTTATTCATACCATAAGTTTCCGAAAAGTCAACATTTCTCATAATTCTTCCAAATGAAATAAAGAGAATTTGAGTTGCATTTCATAAAGTAATATCATCATTGTAAATGAAACAAAGCATAAGTATTTCAATGATTTTCTCATATACATATATTCCTCTTCACTTGGAGGAATCAATCCTTCTAATAGAACATCTTTTCTACGCTAAGATATAAAACTTTAACTTCTTAAAATCAATGATACATTAAATACTTTCAAATATACTTCCATTTCAAGTTTCTACAAGAATTTCAAAATGTATATACATAAATAACGGGCTTCACAAGCCAAGTCTGAATGATACATAAGTACATCAATAGCAAATAATCTTGGATCCACCAACCGCCGTGACACCTTGGTCTTCTTGCGAGCTGGGGCCAAGAATGTGATTCAGGCGCCTTTTCCACCCAACCACGAAGTCCATGACTTCCCCGGGTCCCTTCCTAACTCGAAGGAATCCCCGGCCCTACATAAAGGAGCCTAGCAACCCTGAAACGGTAAAACAGGAGGGCACTCTTGGTGCGTGCCTGATGCCTATATGCATTTCTAACATGAAATAAACACATTTCTTGCAACAGGAGGTGGCAGAGACTCAAATAAATTTCTAGGCTTTTAAAATAAACAATCCATCTATTTCAATGGTACAGTGCTTGGCCAAGCAAAATAATAATAAATGGTAGAATTAGAAGAGGTAATACTACCGTCTCTGTTTGCCCACCTTCGGCACCCTGTCCCGGAAGTTACCATAGTGCAGTTAAATAATACTTAACAGAAACTTAATACATTTTCAAACAGGCTTTCATCTTTTAATCAATTAAAAGAAGTGAATTTTTAGTACATTCCTTATATTTCAGTTGTAAGATGCCATTTATCCTTTGGTAAGTGTCCCCTTTTTTTAATTTGGATAAAGAGCATATATATATGTATATATATCTTGATAATTTTCAGTGCACTACTTGATAGTAAGAACAGTGTTTTCAGTTTTCCATATGCATTTCTATGACTGACAGTTTTAATTCCCTATTTCATTACAGGGTACAGAGTAAAATAATATACTGATACAATGCAATTTTTGTTCAAAAATTATGAGGTTTGGAAGACAATCTTTCATACACATTTCATGTTGTATTATTTTTAACATATTCAAGGTACTTTCCAGTCTATATGGTGTCTCAAACACTTCTGTTATTGTTTTCAGGTTTTAGCAATTCAAAGAACATAATTCATACTACTTTCTGTTACATGGCTTTTCAAGATTTTTCTGTCCTTGCTTCAGATTTATCAACTCAAAGAACAGAATTCATACTACTTCCTGTTACATGGCTTTTCAAGATTTTTTTGTCCTTGCTTCAGATTCAAGATATTTATAAAACAGAATTCATACTACTTTTCTGGGAAAGAGTTTCCTGTTTCAATTTGTATTTGGCATACAATGCATGGGTATCTATTTATATATATATATATATAGGTAATACATATATATGTATATATATGTATGTATGTATGTGCAGTCATTTTGTATATGCATACATATATATATATATACATATATATATATGTGTGTGTGTGTGTGTGTGTAGAAATTCATGTTCAGCTGTATAAAATTCGAAGTAAGAAATTCTGGTTTTCAAATTTGTGAATTTACTGGCCGTGCATAATTAACAGGGTATTTTACATGGTTTCCTTACTGGCATAGAGCGACCAAAAGGGCTCAGGAAAAGCCCTTGCCCCTCCCATGGGGAGGGGGCGGGCTGTGAGGGCTCGTGCCCTCCACAGGCCGCGGCCTGTGGAGGGCGCGAGCCTCCACAGTCCACGTCCTTCCCATGGGGAGGGCAGGGGAATAATCCCCAAAGCAATTCAAACTTCAAGAGAAAAGAAAAAAAACAAAGGAAGACAAAGACATTCGCTCAGTATAATCTGCATTCGGGTTTACCTCAAGACATTTTGGTTTTCATTTAGATGACAGAATTTTTAAACAACAGATATGGAGACATGTAATTGCACTTGAGAAAAGAATACAGACTTGCCACAGAACGAAAACCCTATTCCTGAAGAAGGAAAATATATCTTATAATTGCAACACAGAATAGTGAGCTGTTACCCAGATTTCAAAACGAAATTGGAAAGGAATTCCCAGTTGTTTGCACTCTAAAACAGGAAATAATTCAATTCCTTACTGCAGTTCTTAAAAAAATAAAGATAAAAGAAGGCATAATGAAGAGAACCTGGCAAGATTTTGGATCTATTTGCAGATGTTCCACAGTACCTCTTTTTTTTAATTTCCTCTGTTCCAGAGCTCTGCGATGTTCACAATCCAAGTCTTTTTTCTTTCTTAAAGCCTCCTCCTCTTTTTCGAGGATCATGCATGCATTTCCAGTTGACAGCAGTTTTTGCAAGGATTGCCACATGCCCAACAATTTGTTGGTTTTGAGACAGAATTTTCCAGAGCCCAATGCTCTCTCGGGCTGTTCATTCTTAATTCTTTTGGAAGAAAATTGACCATATATCCCAAAACAGATTTATTTATATCCCTTTTATGCAATTATTAACATAAAATTCATTTATGCAAAAACAGATTTATTTTATGTTTATTCTTTTATTTAATTTGTTTTAATTTTTTAAATACATTTCTTTTAATCAAAATATAGATTTAACCCTTTTTGCTCAAATTTATAATGAGAAATAAGGAAATAGAATAAGCCATATAATTTCATGATCTAATTTAACCATATTTCAAATTCGCTATGCTAATCATTTCACGCAATCACATTGTAAAAACGAACATGATCTAATGCAGCTACATGATGTAAGTGGTGTGTGCATAACCAAGAGTTTTCTCCTCTTCTACCCTGTCGAGAAGCTAACCTCCTTTTCCTCAATCACACTCTTGGCCTTCGATCTCCTTGGCCTTCGATCACCTGCCATTCAGATGCACTCAGGCATGCAAAACAAAAGAGTATTAGTAACCATTGTAGGAACAATAATTAACTCAACATTTATATGAATGCATTCATTATTCTTGAAAGAAACAATTATATTAAAGCATTGCTCTTAACACATATCATACTTCGTATATTAAATCTCATAAGGTCATGATTAAACATTATCTAAATAAGTCATGGTCAAACTAAGTCAAATGGTCAAAATAAGTCACGATCAAAATAAGTCAATGGTCAAAATAAGTCATGATCAAAATAAGTCAATGGTCAAAATAAGTCAATGTATGAGACGTGACATCCTTCCCCCCTTGAGAAGAGACATCGTCTCGATGTCTAAAAGCAAATTACACAGCAAAATGGAGATATCAGTACTTCGTAAGTCTCTGTAAAAGAAAAAATATATATACTAAGGTCTCAAATGAGGAAAAAGTCTGTCTATGTCCTCTGCATTCTCCCAGGTGGCATTATCCACCGAATACTGGTCCCACTGGACCCTGTATTGCATAATGTCTCTATTACGCAACTTAACGTTGCGCTCTTCCAGAATCCTGACAGGTTCCACCTGTATCACCCCTGGGTCCTGGACCTGCAATGCACGCCAATCAAGGATATGAGCAATATTTGGATGGTATGGCTTAAGTACTGAAACATGAAACACATTATGTATCCGGGATAGGGCTGGTGGCAGAGCAAGCCTGTAAGCAACTGGATTCACCACCTCCAAAACATCAAAAGGGCCAACAAATCTAGGAGCCAACTTAGAGTTCTTGCCAAAAGAGATTGAACTCTTATGCGGCCGAACTCTTAAAAAGACCTTATCTCCTGCAGAGAATTGTCTAAAACTTCGGTTCTTATCTGCTAGGCTTTTCTGTCTATCCGCAGCCTGCTTCAACTTTTCCTTAATGATTTTCATTTGGTCTTCCATTTCTCTGAGCATCTCAGGGCCAATCACCACCCTGTCTTCTACTCTGTCCCAACTAATGGGTGTCCGACATTTACGTCCATAAAGGGCTTCAAAAGGTGCCATGCCCAAAGAAGCATGGTAGGAGTTGTTGTAAGCAAACTCCACCAAAGGCAAATACTCCTCCCACTTATATTGCTGCTCCATACAGTACATGCGGAGATCTTCTACTACCTGGTTCACCCTTTCTGTCTGACCATCGGTCTGAGGGTGATATGCGGAACTAAAATTTAATTTGGTTCCTAGGGAAGAGTTTAATGTAATCCAGAACCTAGAAGTCATTCGAGTGTCTCGATCTGAGATGATCGTCTCTGGCACTCCATGCAACCGGAAGATTTCCTGGACAAATTTTCTTGCTAAAACCATTGATCCATCCTTGAGATTTCCCGGAATGAAATGGGCAACCTTTGTCAATTTATCTACTACAACCAAGATGGTATCATGTCGGTTTTTGGACATTGGTAGCCCCTGTATAAAATCCATAGTGATAACCTGCCATTTATACTCTGGTACCCTGTGAGGATATAAGAGTCCTGCCGGATGTACATGCTCAGCTTTGACTTGCTGGCACTCTAAGCATCGGGCTACATGGGATGTAATATCCCTTTTAAGTCCTGGCCAGAAGTACAATGGCCTAAGTCCTTCCATCATTTTTGTAATACCAGGATGTCCTGAGTATGGTGCATTGTGGAATTCTTCTAGCACCAACTCTCTCAAGTTTGCAGAACTAGGAATGTACATTCGTCCCTGGTACCTCAAAAGTCCATCTGATTCTAACATATAGCCCTCATATCGACGGTCGGAGGGATTTACCCCAAGGGCTTGTTTCACCCTTTCATAGTGTTCGTCCCCAAAGGAGGATTGCACTACTTGTTGCCTGAAATCTGATTTTATGGTAACCATGGCTGCAAGGTGTCTCCTTCTACTCAGGGCATCAGCCACTCTGTTTTCTTTACCTTTAATATATTCAATCCCAAAATCATACTCACTCAGGAATTCCAGCCATCGCCTTTGTCGGGCATTGAGATTAGGTTGAGTGAAGATGTATCTCAATCCTGCATGGTCTGTCTTAAGTTCGAAAGGCTTTCCCAAGAGATAATGCCTCCACATTTGTAAAGCATGGACTATGGCTGCCAATTCTAAGTCATGTGGCGCATAGTTTAATTCATGCTGTTTTAACTTCCTTGACTCATAAGCTACCACTTGTCCTTCTTGCATAAGAACTGCACCTACCCCTTCTCCTGATGCATCAGTAATAACTGTGAAATGGCCATTCGGATCTGGCACAACTAGGATGGGTGCGGTAGTGAGTTTCTCCTTCAGCAGCTGAAAAGCTTTCTCGCATTTATCGCTCCATTCAAACTTCTTTTCCTTCTTCTGTAGTGCAGTGATGGGAGCTGCGATTGTCGAGAACCCTTGGACAAATTTCCTATAGTATCCTGCAAGTCCCATGAAACTTCGAACTTCAGAGACATTTTGCGGGGCCGGCCAATCCATAATTGCCTTAATCTTCTCCGGATCCACTCTTACCCCTTCTGCTGAGATCACATGACCTAAATAATGCACTTCGGATTGGAAGAAGGTACACTTAGACATTTTTCCATACAGCTTATGTTCCCTTAGACGCTGCAACACAATCCTCAAATGCTTCTCATGTTCTTCCTCTGACTTAGAATAGATTAAAATATCGTCAAGAAAAATTAGGACAAAATTATCCAAACAATCTCGGAAGACACTATTCATCAGGTTCATGAAAGCTGCAGGAGCATTACTTAGCCCAAAAGGTAGCACAGTAAACTCATAGTGACCATACCTGGTTCTGAAAGCAGTTTTGTGAATGTCTTCTTCCTTCAGTCTCAACTGGTGGTATCCTGATCTTAAATCAATTTTTGAGAATACCTTGGCATCTTTCAACTGATCAAATAAATCATCGATGCGAGGAAGCATATATTTATTTTTGATAGTGACCTTGTTAAGCATTCTATAATCAATGCACAACCTCAAGGTACCATCCTTCTTTTTCACGAAGATGACGGGTGCTCCCCAAGGTGACACGCTTGGCCTAATAAGACCTTGCTTCAGTAATTCCTCTAGTTGGGCCTTGAGCTCAAATAATTCTGTTGTATTCATCCTGTAAGGGGCCTTAGACTGAGGTTCTGCTCCTGGAATCAGATCAATAGAAAAATCAAACACACGCTTAGGCGGGAGCTCAGTCAATTCTGTAGGGAAAACATCCTCAAATTCCTTCAGAATGGGATGATCATTAATTGATTCTTTCTCATCAAGGTCCTCGACTTTTATTGCAAAGATAGAGCATCCCTTCCGACTTGCCTTTTTCAACTGCATGGCAGATACTTGCCTAAGCTCTAATGGCTTTTTAATGCCACAAAGCTCCACTTGGTTTCCTCGGTCATCGAAACACTTAATTGACTTCTCTTCACAATCTACAAGAGCTTTATGTTCAGAGAGCCAATTTATCCCTAATATCACATCGTAAGACCCTAATGGTGCAACATACAAGTTCACCTGCGTCTGAAGGTTAGGGAGTTCAAGTTTGCTGAAATACATGCATTGCTCTACCCTCTTCTCTACCCGGTTTCCATACTGAACTTTCCAAGAATTTGCCATAAAACTTGGTCTAACTGATATTTTAGTCAAAACATGAGGGTCTATGAAACTATCAGTAGCACCTGTATCAATCAGAACAGAAACAGGGCATCCAAATAATTTACCCGATAACTGGATGGGAGTTGCTTGATAATCTGCCTGGCGATTGTCAACCGCTGCATGAATATGATGCTGGTTTCTGTTATTTTGCTTGTTATTTCTCTGAGGGCACACACTGGCGTAATGCTCGCCACCGCAAGTATAACATCCTCCACGAGGTGCCTTAGGTTTGTCAGAAAAATCTCTCCTATTGTTATCATTCCTCTTATTGTAGTTGCCCTTCTTGTTGTTATTGTTCCTGCTTCCTTCATTGCGGTCCTGAGGACTACCATCTCTCTTCAAATTTCTGATTTGTCTGTTTTCATTCCCTTGACTGTCCTGTTTACTCGGACCACCCTGATTGCGATTTCCTTGGAATTTCTTGTTGCCATACTTGGCTTCCCTGCTCTTCCTATAGTTAGCAGCTTGTTGCAATTTGTGTTCCTGTTTGATTGCTAAATCAAAAACTTCATCCATGGTGGCTGGATTGTGCAGATCTATTTCATTTCCAATTTGAGGTCTAAGCCCCAAAATAAATTTTCGGACTCGAAATCTCTCATCATGCTGGTATTGGGGTGCGTACTTAAGCAAGTGAGAGAATTTCTCCCAATATTGAGTCACTGTCATGCCACCCTGTACAAGCATCTGGAATTCTGTCATCTTCTTATCAAAATGAGATTGGGGTAACCACCTCTTCCTAAATAGTTGTAGGAACTTATCCCACGTTACCTTTCCATGCATAAACTGCTTATCCGCCCTTTCATTTTCCCACCAAGTAGCAGCCTCACCGGTGAGCTGATATGAACCCCATTCAGCTTTTGTTTCATCTGATAGATTTCGTAGAGCGAAATACCTTTCCATTTCTATAACCCAAGCTTCTGCCCCATCTCCAAAGGTTCTCCCATCAAACTTCGGAGGAGCGACCTTCTTTAGGTCTTTTCCCAGCTCCTCAGCCACCCTATTTAGTTTTTCCTCCTTTCCAGGTGGTTCAATATTAGCTTCCCCTTCAGTTTCCCTTGCGTTTAATCCTTGATGGCCATCTTTCCTTCCTTGTTCTAATTCCTCAATTCTAGCCCCCTGGCTCTGCAGCAAGGCTAAAATCTGATCTAATTTATCATTGGGACCTTCACGAGATCTCCCAATTCGTTGGTACACTCTATTTTCCATTTTAGGTTACCCTGATTAAGACACAACGTCATACGTAGTTAGGCATAGGTCCTAGAGTTGAACCATGCTGCTCTGATACCAAGATGTAACACTCGGAAAATTAAGAGTAATTTTCAAACCCTTTTAACTCATCATTAAGGGAAATTAAAAGTGTTCTAAATTTATTCATACCATAAGTTTCCGAAAAGTCAACATTTCTCATAATTCTTCCAAATGAAATAAAGAGAATTTGAGTTGCATTTCATAAAGTAATATCATCATTGTAAATGAAACAAAGCATAAGTATTTCAATGATTTTCTCATATACATATATTCCTCTTCACTTGGAGGAATCAATCCTTCTAATAGAACATCTTTTCTACGCTAAGATATAAAACTTTAACTTCTTAAAATCAATGATACATTAAATACTTTCAAATATACTTCCATTTCAAGTTTCTACAAGAATTTCAAAATGTATATACATAAATAACGGGCTTCACAAGCCAAGTCTGAATGATACATAAGTACATCAATAGCAAATAATCTTGGATCCACCAACCGCCGTGACACCTTGGTCTTCTTGCGAGCTGGGGCCAAGAATGTGATTCAGGCGCCTTTTCCGCCCAACCACGAAGTCCATGACTTCCCCGGGTCCCTTCCTAACTCGAAGGAATCCCCGGCCCTGCATAAAGGAGCCTAGCAACCCGAAACGGTAAAACAGGAGGGCACTCTTGGTGCGTGCCTGATGCCTATATGCATTTCTAACATGAAATAAACACATTTCTTGCAACAGGAGGTGGCAGAGACTCAAATAAATTTCTAGGCTTTTAAAATAAACAATCCATCTATTTCAATGGTACAGTGCTTGGCCAAGCAAAATAATAATAAATGGTAGAATTAGAAGAGGTAATACTACCGTCTCTGTTTGCCCACCTTCGGCACCCTGTCCCGGAAGTTACCATAGTGCAGTTAAATAATACTTAACAGAAACTTAATACATTTTCAAACAGGCTTTCATCTTTTAATCAATTAAAAGAAGTGAATTTTTAGTACATTCCTTATATTTCAGTTGTAAGATGCCATTTATCCTTTGGTAAGTGTCCCCTTTTTTAATTTGGATAAAGAACATATATATATGTATATATATCTTGATAATTTTCAGTGCACTACTTGATAGTAAGAACAGTGTTTTCAGTTTTCCATATGCATTTCTATGACTGACAGTTTTAATTCCCTATTTCATTACAGGGTACAGAGTAAAATAATATACTGATACAATGCAATTTTTGTTCAAAAATTATGAGGTTTGGAAGACAATCTTTCATACACATTTCATGTTGTATTATTTTTAACATATTCAAGGTACTTTCCAGTCTATATGGTGTCTCAAACACTTCTGTTATTGTTTTCAGGTTTTAGCAATTCAAAGAACAGAATTCATACTACTTTCTGTTACATGGCTTTTCAAGATTTTTCTGTCCTTGCTTCAGATTTATCAACTCAAAGAACAGAATTCATACTACTTCCTGTTACATGGCTTTTCAAGATTTTTCTGTCCTTGCTTCAGATTCAAGATATTTATAAAACAGAATTCATACTACTTTTCTGGGAAAGAGTTTCCTGTTTCAATTTGTATTTGGCATACAATGCATGGGTATCTATATATATATATATATATATATATATATATATATATATATATATATATAGGTATACATATATATGTATATATATGTATGTATGTATGTGCAGTCATTTTGTATATGCATACATATATATATATATATATATGTGTGTGTGTGTGTGTGTGTGTGTGTGTGTGTGTAGAAATTCATGTTCAGCTGTATAAAATTCGAAGTAAGAAATTCTGATTTTCAAATTTGTGAATTTACTGGCCGTGCATAATAACAGGGTATTTTACATGGTTTCCTTACTGGCATTGAGCGACCAAAAGGGCTCAGGAAAAGCCCTTGCCCCTCCCATGGGGAGGGGGCGGGCTGTGGGGCTCGTGCCCTCCACAGGCCGCGGCCTGTGGAGGGCGCGAGCCTCCACAGTCCACGTCCTTCCCATGGGGAGGGCAGGGGAATAATCCCCAAAGCAATTCAAACTTCAAGAGAAAAGAAAAAAAAAAAAGGAAGACAAAGACATTCGCTCAGTATAATCTGCATTCGGGTTTACCTCAAGACATTTTGGTTTTCATTTAGATGACAAATTTTTAAACAACAGATATGGAGACATGTAATTGCACTTGAGAAAAGAATACAGACTTGCCACAGAACGAAAACCCTATTCCTGAAGAAGGAAAATATATCTTATAATTGCAACACAGAATAGTGAGCTGTTACCCAGATTTCAAAACGAAATTGGAAAGGAATTCCCAGTTGTTTGCACTCTAAAACAGGAAATAATTCAATTCCTTACTGCAGTTCTTAAAAAAATAAAGATAAAAGAAGGCATAATGAAGAGAACCTGGCAAGATTTGGATCTATTTGCAGATGTTCCACAGTACCTCTTTTTTTTAATTTCCTCTGTTCCAGAGCTCTGCGATGTTACAATCCAAGTCTTTTTCTCTTTCTTAAAGCCTCCTCCTCTTTTTCGAGGATCATGCATGCATTTCCAGTTGACAGCAGTTTTTGCAAGGATTGCCACATGCCCAGCAATTTGTTGGTTTTGAGACAGAATTTTCCAGAGCCCAATGCTCTCTCGGGCTGTTCATTCTTAATTCTTTTGGAAGAAAATTGACCATATATCCCAAAACAGATTTATTTATATCCCTTTTATGCAATTATTTAAAAATTCATTTATGCAAAACAGATTTATTTTATGTTTATTCTTTTATTTAATTTGTTTTAATTTTTAAATACATTTCTTTTAATCAAAATATAGATTTAACCCTTTTTGCTCAAATTTATAATGAGAAATAAGGAAATAGAATAAGCCATATAATTTCATGATCTAATTTAACCATATTTCAAATTCGCTATGCTAATCATTTCACGCAATCACATTGTAAAAACGAACATGATCTAATGCAGCTACATGATGTAAGTGGTGTGTGCATAACCGAGAGTTTTCTCCTCTTCTACCCTGTCGAGAAGCTAACCTCCTTTTCCTCAATCACACTCTTGGCCTTCGATCTCCTTGGCCTTCGATCACCTGCCATTCAGATGCACTCAGGCATGCAAAACAAAAGAGTATTAGTAACCATTGTAGGAACAATAATTAACTCAACATTTATATGAATGCATTCATTATTCTTGAAAGAAACAATTATATTAAAGCATTGCTCTTAACACATATCATACTTCGTATATTAAATCTCATAAGGTCATGATTAAACATTATCTAAATAAGTCATGGTCAAACTAAGTCAAATGGTCAAAATAAGTCACGATCAAAATAAGTCAATGGTCAAAATAAGTCATGATCAAAATAAGTCAATGGTCAAAATAAGTCAATGTATGAGACGTGACAGCATGGATGATGGGAATATTTATGTTTGGTCATGCTATATAGAAGTTTTACAAGTGTGATAGTCAATAAATCCATTAATGAGTTCAATTTGTTGTTTCTGGGTGAGCGAGGAAAATTTGTGAAGGCACTTCATCAAAGTTTCTAGAAGGGTTGTTATGTTCAATCCTTGTAGTCCTTTTTAGGATTGATATAAGGACAATAAAGACATTATTAATATTGTGAACAGTTGTATAGGAGAGCAACTGGCTACAAATATACTCTGGCTATTGGATGTATGGTTGATCGGTGATAAGTTCAATGGAAGTGAAAGTAGGATAAGTTCACGTATGCAAGTGATCATGTGTAGAAATATCCGTATAGTAGTATGCATGCCTAAAAGCATGCACAGGGTTCAATTTTTAATTCATGTAATGTATTTTTGGGGTGTTAGGAATTAGTGTTCACATGGGTGTTTAGGTTAGCATTATTAGTACGATTAATAAAATAGTTATGTATGTTAATATTAAATTGCTGAAAAATAACTTAATTACGCCGAGAGGTGTCCTAAGTGGCGTCAAGCTATGCATGTACATTTTTTGCAGTTGCATTTAAAATGACGTGCACTGTTGGCAGTCAACATGAGAGTGGAAGAGATTGTAACGGGAAAGATTGTAACTGGCGAATGTGGAAGAGCGATTGCTTAAGAGTGATGAAAGTGGAAAAGATTGGGTTGAACATGGATGCACGATGACTATTTATTATGTCTTTTCACAATCGTTGTTTGAATTTTGTGTCTCCATAAGCTCTGTGAATTTTCTGTTTGAAGCTCTGTTTCATGACATTCCGAGGAGCAAGGGTGGCGAATGTGCGCTCGGGTGCGGGCATGACAATGAGGGCATTTTCATCAGGGCGGAGGGCCTTCTTGGTGTGGGCCGTGGCAACCTCTCTTTCCCTTCTCAGACCGCCTCTCGCTTTGCCAACAAAGTCTCTTATTGTTTGGTCGACAGGGACGATGCAGGAAGCAACAGTTTTCTCATGTTCGACCCCTCTGTGCTACCTAGAACGACACTTTATATGCCACTTTTGAGAAATCCCAAGTTTGACACCTTCTATTGTGTGCAATTGACCAGCATAAGTGTCGGGGGAAGGCATGTGAGCTCCATTCCGACGTCTATGTTTCGACCCGATGGCAGTGGAAATGGGGGGGTTATTATGGTTTAGAAAGAGAACGAGGTTCGTAAGATCCAGCTAAGAGGGAGTTGCAGGTTCCCCTAATTTACTGCCTTCTCATATGCTCATCTCATGGCAGATCTTGTATTTTTCTTCTCGGGCCTTTAAAAAATTCTAGACTTTTCATGTTTCTTGTTGTACAAGAGATTTATCATGATGTTCTAATTTTAAAGTATTTAAGCACAATCTAATTTTTGATCGGCTGGTGTTTTCCTCTTTCTCTACTGTTCAACTTCTCTGTCTTATTCTTTCTTTATTTTTTGTTCTGCTTACTCTCAACATCACCCTTCCACTTTTCCTTAATGCTTATTCGACTACCCTGCCCTAAGCTATAATTATAATAAAGCACATAGAAAGAATAAAACATAGTAAGAATAAAGTAGAGATTATACAGTGTGATACTTTCAAATTTCAATCTCATCTGCTGCCAATGTTGTGCCCCACATTTGTGCTTACTGAGAAAAGATCATTAGTCATATCAGTCCTATCATTAATTTGGTTGACTTCCCCTTTTCCTAAATGTTGGTTCACTTAGTTCAATATAAACAAATAATAACATCCCATTGTCTATTATGATTTGAAAATCATTTTTCCATTGGGATGCATAGAATATTAATTCCAGGCACTGCTGAATAATTTTTTCAGGTGTGGAACGGTAGCATGATGTTGGAACTGAAGTTTGGCCAGAGCTCTTGGCTAAAGATTACAAACCAGCTTCGATGACTATTGTCTAAGTATCAAGTTTTTCTATTTTCTGTGTTTTTCATTTTATTTTTTATCGATTATTTTTTAGCGCATGTGAGGAGACATTCATTGCTATTTTGTAATTTGTTTACTATTATTGCTAGATGACTTCTGGATTTGATTGTGTGAGAGCTTTTTGAATCAACGTTTCGGATCACACTCTGTGATCCATCATCAGGATAGTTGAGAAAAACACAGAAAGCTCTCAACTATCCTGATGATGGATCACAGAGTGTGATCTGAAACGTTGATTCAAAAAGCTCTCACACAATCAAATCCAGAAGTCATCTAGCAATAATAGTAAACAAATTACAAAATAGCAATGAATGTCTCCCCACATGCGCTAAAAAATAATCGATGAAAAGTGGAATGAAAAACACAGAAAATAGAAAAACTTTATACTTAGGCAATAGTCATCGAAGCTGGTTTGTAATCTTTAGCCAAGAGCTTTGGCCAAACTTCAGTCCCAACATCATGCTACCGTTCCACACCTGAAAAAATTATTCAGCAGTGTTTGGAATTAATATTTTGATGATGGATCACGGAGTGTGATCCGAAACGTTGATTCAAAAAGCTCTCACACAATCAAATCCAGAAGTCATCTAGCAATAATCAATATGAATTGTGGAAATGCGATATCTTTAATTTGTTTACTATGCCATCTTCAGCTCTCCATGATTTTCACAGTGGTGTCTATAGGGCAAGATACAAAAGTATATTTTAACCTATGTATTAAGTTTAACTAAATTTTCTCCATGTCAATAATGTTTACCGATTGTGCAATGTTTGTACCAAATCAGATTTATGTAGTCTACAAGGGCAGCAGTTCATCACAAGAAAATGGAGAGTCTCACACAACAGCTACTTTATTGCATCTTGAAATGCTTCATTTTGGACATGGAAGATTATTATTATGTCTTATCTATTGTCATAATTGATTGTTAAATGGAATTGTGATTAACATGCTACCATATCTGTAACATTGTTATTAAAGTTGTGAGGCAGCAGAGGAATCGTTGAATTATAGTTATGGGAAGAGCTTTGGTGGATTTACTGCTGTGCTTTCTTCATCCTAGACCTAACAACTCAAGAGTAAAACAAATTAAAAACTTCTTTAAACAATTATTTTTTTCCTCATTTTGGTGGGAAGATGTATACAGACCATTATTTGATTTTGGCATGGTGGGTACTTCTTGAAATTGGACATAAATTGTCTATTGGAGTTTAGCATAAATGAAGATCATCTTTATTTTTCCAAATTCGCATGAGAATACATCAAGATAATCTTAGGTTTTGGTGGCAATGCTCCTTTCTATTTAGATATAGAAAAATATTTATTGGTTTATATTTATCTGTTACAGTGTCTACAGTCTGAATCATCAAGTTCAGATAGATTAATATTGAGCCTTTTTTTCTCTACATCACTATTTCCTTAATCTACATTAACATTGATCAATATGCAGAGACAAAAATTGATGAATTAGTGAATTTCAATTAATACTTTATTTCATAATAAAATGGCCTTTTCCAATCCAATATTATTGACAATTATTTTATTGAGATATAATTTCATAAAATTAAAAAGAGGGGTAGATTGATGGATCAATGCTAATAATGTTCACCCGTAAAATTTGGTTTTCTTTTCTTTTCAAATATATTAAGACAACCAAAAATAAATCAATTACATTTTTAACAACATAAACTGAAAAATGAACACCTTAGGCAATAAAGAGTTTTACATAATTCTAAAGTTAATCAATGAATTAATTTTTTTAACACAATGAGATGCAAGTTTCAATTGGAATTTATGTCTTTATCTTAAATTTTATCCTTTATTTTCTCTTTAATTCAAGAAAAAGATTTATATAAATTTTGAGTCAATCAAAGGAATTAAAAATGAGAAAATATAATAGGACATAAATAACTTGAATCAATATGTATACTTTCATCTTTCTTCTAGCTTATTAATTCAAAAAATAATCTACATCAAATTCCATCTTGTATAAAATATATATTAAAAGTGTTTGAATACAATAAAATATAAATGACCCTCAATCAACATCTATACTCCCATTTTTACTTTATACTTCCACTTCAATTCAATTATTAGTGTACTTATGCATTATATAAGAGAAAAGTGCATATCTTCTCTTTCTTATGAAATCACCTTAAACATATTTAATACATAACTCAAGTACATAATTTAATTCTTTTAATATGTTCATTAACCCAAACTTGAACCAAGACTCTCGTATACAAAATTATCTATTTCATAACTCTTTTAACACTCACAAATAAAGCTTCTAATGTTGAAGAAAGGAACATATTACATACATATGATGTCATATTTATGCAACCCAAATATGCACTAGGTAGAGCCTTTTTTTTTTAGAAAAAGAAGACCTTAAACCTAACCCTTTCTCTAATTGAACTTTAACACTAACCTTGATCTTAATTGAATCCTAACCCTAATAAAACCTTAACACTAACCTTGACCCTAACCCTATTTGAACAACATGCCTAACCTTAACTCTAGATTTATCATAGAATCTTAATCCTAACCCTAATACAAATTGGACCCTAAACCCAAATTAAACCCTAAACCCTAAATCTAAGTGATCGCTTACACTAATTGAACACTCATCCTAACTCTAATTTCAATAGCAATACTTTGGTTCATAGTTTTTGTAAGATTTTCCAATTTCAAAAGAACAATAAATGACCTAAAACAATAACATGACTCACATTTTATATATTTAGACAAATTATTAAAATAGAAAAAAATTATGACACATGAACAAATTATAAAGTAAAAGAATGAAATTTTTGTGTATAGAAATATTTAAAATTTCTATGTATATTTATTTTATTAGGAGAGATAATATAACACGAAGGAATTATTATACAAGTAGGATTAGGGTTAGGGTTAGTATTATGGTTAGGTTTAGGGTTATAATTAAAGTTAGAATTAATATTAAGGTTAGGGTTAGGCTTATAATTAAATTTAGAATTAAGATTAGGGTTAGGGTTAGGGTTAGGGTTAGGGTTAGGGTTTGGGTTAAGTTTAAGATTGGGGTTAGGGATCTACAATAAAAATTTGGGTTACGGTTAGGGTTGGGGTTCAAATAGAGTTAGGGTTAGGATTAGGGTTCAATTACCATTACGATTTAATTATGGTTCAAAGTTAGGGTTAATCTCTAATTAGGGTTATTTCTCACTTAAACTTATAATTAGGGTTCAGGTTATATTAAGGGTTAAGGTTATATTTAGGGTTAGGGTTAGGTCTCAATTAGGGTTATCAATCACTTATGGTTGTATTTAGGTTTATGATTAAGGTTTGATTAGGGTTATGTTTATATCCAATAAGGTTTAGGTTTCTATGATAAAGTTTGGCATTAGGGTTAGGCTTAGGGTTATGTTCTATTAGGGTTACGATCATAATACAATTAAAATACAATCATGGGTAGTATTATA
>VDFB02052504.1:0-11859 GCA_007258455.2 Sequoia sempervirens
TGGTGGATAGGTGTGCAAATGGGTTATGTTCAATATTACTTTTAGGTTATAATGTGATTATAATATCATGTTATTGTAATGATGTCATTCATATTAATTGGTTGAGTTGTATTAGTTAGTGTTACTTTAGTTTCTTTAAAAAAAAAAAAATTTGGCTTGGTGTTGATGGTCTTTTGTATTAATCCACTTGGTCCCTTTAGCGGGGCGTTACATCTGGTATCAGAGCCAGTGTTGCAGCACTGGGATCTTTAGTTAATATTGTTGCTCAAGTCTTGTTATAGTAACTTTTCTTATACATGTGCTAATGAATGTTTGATGTGTGACTAAAAAGTCATAGGGACCCTTGTGTTAGATAGTTTGTTTTAATCTATACATTTAGTTGAGACGTTAGATAGAGGATTATACACTTTGTATATTCTCTTGTTGGGTGTGATTCCTTATATGTTTGTAACTATTGTTTTTTTTTTTTGTGTGACTTTGTTTCATTTCTATGACTTTTAATTCCTTGAAAGTGTAAATTTAATCTTAGGATGTATTTGTGGGTTTAGATTAACTAGTTGTTAAGTTCGCTTGTGGATTTCTTTTGTTTGACTAAATGTGCATTAAGAAAAAAATATTATTTTGTGCAGTTGGGCTACTTAAATCATTTTATGTAAGTGGAAATGTATGTTATGTAGTTAAAGGGGAAGTCATAACTTGAGTATGTCATCTATTCGTGTGTTTTTCTATGTTTTGTAGGAATGTTACACCCATATGTTGTTTAGTGTGTTTTCATAATGTTAAGAATATATTGCATGTAAAATGGTTCTTAGAATAGATTAAGGAAAATATGTAGGTGGTTTATAAATGAATTATTGTCGATATTTTGTGATCGTTATAATACATGTTGAGTGATGTAATGGAATCTTAACTTTGTTTTTAGCTATGTTTATAAATGGAAAACTTGTCTATGAGTGGTACTTAAAATTTGGGTTTTGTATAGATGTTTTGTTTGGAAATGTTGCAATTGAAAATTTCTTGCATTGAATTAAATTATCTTGTTTCTTCTTGATCCTAGCCCACATACAATTAATAAAAATAAATAAATAAAATTAAATAGTATTAAACAACATTATAATATAAAATCATTTAGGTCTTAAACTTGTATGCTTAAACCTTGACTATGAATCAAAGAAATTATGTTTGAATTTACTTGAGTGGTGGACTATATATTCTCTTGAAATTGTACTCCTTATTTATGGTTAATGCATAAAAGATAAATTATGAATGAGACTGAGTGTAGTTGCTAGGTATTTAATCTATGTATTTGGAAATAAATTTATGTGAATAAGTTTGCATTATATGATATGATATGTTTTTATTGGAAATGACTACTTTTGTGGAATAAATAAGATGCTAGTGCATAGAACTAAGTTTGTATTTTGAGAAATTATGAGGACTGTATTAGTATTTGAACATCTTGTTTATTATGTATAGCTGAAACCTATGATATAATGTCCTTTCTTGTTTCTGTATAAATAGAAAATATTTATCCATTGAATGTTTTGTATGTTGAATTGTTATGTGGGGGTAACATGTGAAACAATTAAGATTAGGTATTAGATATGGATGTTTGAGTAGGAATAATCACTATGCAAAGGTTTAGTGTTACTTGTATTGGCCTGAGATAAAGTTTGAGAGAATGTGGGATTTTGTTTTGAAAAAAAATATGTGATGTCCTTTTGTTCTATGAAAATTTGAATACCTTGTGTATAACTAGTGGAACTCCAGATACACGAATAATGGTGTGGAAGTATTAATGATTCTTGGATGCATTTAAAAATTCATGCTACTTATGTAAAATTCTTAGTGTGGAGGAAAAATTAGTTTGCATATGTATATGTTATAAGGATAAAATGTTATGTTGAATGAATAAAAGTGAATGAGAACTTGTTTAGTGGAGTTGATAAGTGATCACGATAATCTTGACATTAACATATTAGCATCATGTGATATATGGAAAATAGTAGAGTGAAAGAAAAGATGATAAAGGGTTATTGACATATGTAATGATATGAGTCAGATGGATTATGGAAGTAAATGTTCTCATGGAATTGTGTATGTAATTTTATCCCTTGTAAATGTGAGAAACCAGTAACTGTGCATTGGTTGAGTGTTGTGAATACCCCGTACTTGCTTTGTGTGCCCATGGGATGGTGATACTGTGTACCCATCCATGGAGAAAATTGTGTATTTGTTGGTGTGGGATTAACCATACCTTTATGTGTTTTTGTATGTTTGTTACCTAATTGAGGGCCAACCCACGTGTGGTTGAAATTTATATATATGAGTAGCCAAAAGATAGTTTCATAGATTCTTTTCTTTTGGTTCTCTAAGTCTCTCAATCTATGGAGGGATAGTAGATGCCATGTCACTCCAAGGGGCGGGGTGTACGATGCACGAATAATGGCAGTGCGTAGCGACCTTAGCTCGACCGATCCCCGCGGAGTATACCCACTACTTTCCCTCATGATGGGTCAAGGTACTTGATCCATATGTGTCATCCTAAGCCCCATAGTTTTGAGTACAACAACATTGGTTTGTTAGTGCATGCCTATCCGTCCATAGGGACGTTGAGTTGGCATTAGCGAGTCAACCTCGTCTGTATAAGAGGTGAAACTCGGGGAGCCCCATATTCATATACTCATATATGTATTATATATACCATATTCGCACATGTTCTGACATGATGCAATGGATATGATGCCACACCCCACTAATGTTCTAACACAGTGCTGGTGATGATGTCGTGTTGCTGATGGTAGCGAGCTGGGCTCGAGGACACAATGCCACGTGCATAGACACGTGAAGGTGCACTATGAGATTGTGTAATGATAGCCTACTTGTATGATGAGCGTAATGGGGCCTCACACACTTGTAGAGGGAATACTCATGTTTGATTTTGAAATTGTTTGGGCTAGTTAGCATATGGGTATATCCTAGCCATGTATACCTCTAGCTACAGCGAGTACTTGCTTGTGCCTTCTCCATGAGGTATCGCTATGCGGGGTGTGTCTAGCACATGCCTACTTCCGTGGAGCCATAGACACACTGCCATGTGACATACGACCAGTGCAAGCCTTCTCCGGCTAGTGTATGACCATGCCGCACTAAGATGCAATGTGGGATGGGGGTCGAGGTGCACATCCCATGCAAATAGCCAAGGAGTGTGAGGGCCACTTGGCTAGTCCATGCCGCGTGACGATGCGAAGCAGGGTGTAGCTGAGTAGCACACTCTGGGACATGTGGATGGCGTGCTCACTCCGCACCACATGGGGGCTATTGTATAGCTAGACGTTGTTCCCTCCTTCCTCGTTTGGTGGCTAGTATCTAGTCACGCAGTGTTGTATAGTGCAATTTCTAAGATTGTGAACTTTTTCTTTATAATTATTGATGATTTTCTAGTGATTGTGAAAGCCGACACCTTGTTATATTTGATTGTGATGGTTTAGCCACACCTTGTGATATTATTTGCTCGTAGCCCTCGTGGTTACATTTGATTTAGTGTTGAAATTGTGCACATTTATTTCTTTATTGTTGAAATTGAATTCTTGTTTTCTTTTATTTATGACTTTGGTGGCTAAACTAATTTATCCTTATTATTTTTGATGTCGGCCATTTGTTGTATTGTGATTCCTCTCCAAGGATGTATGAGGCAAACTTGGTGAGTGTATACAAGGAAGTAGATGTAGGGAACCATGAGGATGGGGGTATGTGAGGTTGTTACACAGCTAGGACCCACTACCCACCTATGTGTGATGACTATCTCTTGGAGGCTAACCACCTTATACAACAAGAGGTAGGTCATTGTGGTCTTGTATGGATGGTCTCACCATGTGAGTGTGGCCTAACACCATCAAGCCACTGAGTGTGACGTATGGATTATGTGAGATGGATATTGGCTCTTGGCTCATGGATTATGTATCATGGATTAGTATGCTGCTTTCCAGTGTCCAGATGGACCCTTGTGTAGCCTTGTGATGTGCTTTTCCCGGTGATGTGATTGTGTATGTATGTGTTAGATGTATATTTCTTATGTGTTGTTGCTTATTGATGTAAAAGAGGGATAACCATGCTATGTTAAATGTGAATGTATTGTCAATCTATGGTATTAAATGGAGTGGATGTTATTGAAATCATAAATTGTAATTGAAAATAAGTTTTTAAAACATGAGACAATGTGTATTTCTGAATAAATAAAAAATTATGTGCATCCCTTGCATAAGATTATGGAGATTTTTGTAAATTAGGAATGGAAAAATGAGTTAATTGGAGTGCTTGCTATATTTGTTAGTGTAAAATCAAGTATCATACTATAAGAGATGTAAGGATTTCTAAGTAAAGGTAGATAGAAAAGTATTACTTTCTAATGTGTAGTTAGATAGTGATTTTGATCAAAGATATTCAGAAAGAGGATGTACATCAAATATAGAATAGAAATTTTTTTGGTACTAATGTCTTATGTTTCCACCCTAGTCTGTGACTTCCAGGAGTAAGTCAAGTTTTAGGGGGGGAGGATGTAGTGCCCCTTCATTCTCATAGTGGATGTGCAGGAAGTTTGGCTTTGAAACTTGGAGATGAAAGTAAAATAATAGAGACATTTAAAGGTATGTGTTAATGATGTTAAACAATTGATATTGTATATCATGAATTTATGGACTAAGTAAAAAGGTTAGGAAATGATTTATTATATGTGTTTAAGGATATATTTATCATGATGTGTGTGTTCAGACATGACCATTACTACGATGTATGTTATTGACATATTGATGTGATGAAAGTGTTTTGTTACCTTTGGGGTTTTCACTTGATTCTAATATATTATCATTGTGTTGTCATATTATTATGATTTTGATTATGGTTATCTTTATTATCATAAAATATACTGATTTGTGTTCAAGCTTTGTGGTTGCAAGATGGGGCATGACCTTCTATTAGTGTTTTGGTGAGTATGATGCATATTGTTATGTTATTGTTATTATGCAGAGATTTACTTGGATAACTGAGTGATACAGTAGTATGTTTGTTAGGATAAGTGGAAAGGGCGGCATCATACCATTGGACGTATGAGAGACATATGGGAATGAGATATGATTGCTAGAGCTTCTTTCCTAGTGCTTCGGCTATTATGCACATGTGCTCTAATTTGTATGTTTAAGTGAACAGGTACTAGGCTACATCTCTACCTAAATTAGTAGGTTTGAGTGTGCCTCTAATCCCAATAGTGGTTGAGGAGATAACATTTAGGCCCAAATTATAACCTAACCCTAGCCATTGTTCTCAATTAGAGACAACTGATGAAAAATGTGTTAACTTTTTCGGGTTGTCATGAGACAATGTCCGATCTTCTTTACCCTATGTTTGGAGTGTTGCATTTATTCAATTGTTTCTTATGTGATATGTGATTGTTTGATTTTGTTGTCTAACCTTAGTTTTGGATCCCAACCTGTTAGTGTTAAACCCCGTGGTTAGTTGCGTTGTTATGATTGTGATTAGTGTTATTTATCTTTTGATGTGAATATTGCTCTTTCATGTGAAGTTATTTTATGATTTATATTTTAGCTTAGTTTGTGAATTATTTAAGTGAAGTTAGATATTGAATATATCATATTTATTGTTATAATTTTTATTAATGTGTTTGAGGTGTGATATAATATTATCTATAAATGACATTTATTTATGTTATGTTTTATTATGTTATTATTTTGAGGAATAATTATTTAATTATTGTTTATTATTATCATTATTTGGTATTTGATTATTGTTTATTGAGTAATATTTGTTTTACTTTTTTTTGGATATAATTTTTGCATTATTAGTCCCTTGATTCATTTTATTAAAATGGTCACTTAATTTATGTTTTATAGAGTTTTTATGCGGTTTTAATGATTTAAAATATTTTTTATGTGATAGCTTTATGGGTGAGAGGTATTTTTATTTTATAAAATTATTATTTTAGAGTCCAGAACCCACCCTAATTACTCTATTATGAAAAATGACGAAAATGGAAGTTAAAAGGGTGGCTGAGAGATTGTCTTTTGGTTTGGGGAAGTGAAATGGAAGTTAAAAGGGTGGCTGGGAGGTTGTCTTTTGGTTTGGGGGGAAAAGTGTTCTCTTTATTTTGAAGGAGAAAAAGGGTTTCCTGTCTGTTGGGTTATTCTTTTTTTGGAGTGCATGTTGGATTTGGATTCTTTTTTCTGAGAGATTTTTCCATGTTTGCAAAGAAGAAGGAGCAATGAGAAATTTGTTGCAATTTGAGGGTTTTGAAAGTTGAAAACTTTGGAGCTCAGCATCAAATTTCTGTCATTCCCAGGCATTGGATCTAAGTTGGATTTTCAGATCTTGTATTAAAATTTTCTTTTGTATGCATGAATGATTTGATTGAGTTCTTTCTTTTGATTTTTGAAAATAAATATTGGATAGTTTTATTTTGTGTGTGTATGAAACATTTGTTTATTCTAAAATAAAAATGAATACCTGTTTATTATTTTCTGTTATTCACAATAAAAGAGTCTGAGTGTGTCCCTCATAACTCTATTTTTACAAACTGGGTTAGTGAGATTTTTAATGGGTTTTTCCACTGTCTTGTCGTTTAAATTATTTCCAAAAATTTCAAAAACCTAGATCGTAGTTTTTGAGATATGATTGAAATATGAATCTTCTGTAAAGTAGTTTTTCTATGACTGCAAATATTTTTATTTCTCCCTGTAGCCAGTTAATGAAAGATTATAATTTTAGATTTATAGGGGTTTGAAAGGGGTTAAATTAATTTAAGTTTTTAATATATATATATTTTTTAAAAATTTGGTTGTTGGATTACTTATTCTGTCAGTTGACTTGACTGTAATCGAGTATTGTTGAAAAGAGGGTTTTATGGGATCTGTTTGTTGTTTTGCATTTTATTAATTTTTGATTTATTTTTGGTCAATTTTATTCACGTTGCTAAGTAGGCGACAACCAGATCTGAAATGAGTCTTTTACGGATTTTGATTGTGAATTGATATAACTATTTTATAGTTGTTTTATGGCTGTAAGATTTGATTGTTATCAAAAGGGAATTAATTCAGTTCTAAAGGTTGCATTAGAGGGTATAGTACTATTTTTTGATATGTATTGGGTTGTATCATTTCTATTTAAATGTGTTTACTATTTGCATGATGTTAATTTCTTCATATTTGTGAGGTCTTATATTGAGACTTCTGTATATGTAAAAATCAATTATGTCAGGGATGTGCATTATTGGTCTTGATTGTGAATTACTAAACTAAAGTGTGTTATTATGTTATAAGATTGTGAGATTGATGTAATATACTTTATTGTAGTGTTGTGGTTTAATGATAAGTTTTTTAGTTTTCTATCCATTTGTGTTATGTGATTGGGTCTATAGAAGTACCTAGAAGTATTTGTGAAGTTATTATAATTTTTGGTTGATTCTTATTTTGGTAGTTTTCTTTGGATGTTTAGTGTCAGCCACTTGTTGTTTCTATTCTATTGTTTGCTTGTTTGTGGGGCCTAGTGTTGTCTCCTAGCACAGAGGGAGTGGGCCTCAGGGTTCCACGTGGTAAGGTGGTATTTCCGAACCATCCATTGGAATTTAGGTAGTGCAATTCGTGCGCAACATAGAGAGTCTTTCCTTTCACTTCATTCTATAGTTGAATTTATGTGTAGGTGATATTTTCATAAAAAAATTATGTTTAGTGTATCTTATACATATGTACTTCTTAGATTAATGAATTGTGTTCATGGTAGCATTCTTGTATAGGAAAAGTAAGTGAATTGATACAATCTTGATTATACACATTTTTACTATTGTTTAGTATGTAATAGAGAGATTTAATATAAAAATGTTGTATTTATAATGTATGAGTTTAATTAAGTAGTAGATATGATATATCTTTATGTACTTATTTTATAACATTGATTAAAAATAGATTTATATTGGCATAGTGTTAGATGTGGTTTGAAGATAATTTATATCTTGGTAGTCTTTTGTATTAATCCATTTGGTCCCTTTAGCGGGGCGTTACATCTGGTATCAGATCCAGTTTTGCAGCACTGGGATCTTTGGTTAATGTTGTTGCCCATGTCTTGTTATAGTAACTTTTCTTATACATGTGTTGATGAATGTTTGATGTGTGACTAAAAAGTCGTAGGGACCCTTGTGTTAGATACTTTGTTTTGATCTATACATTTAGTTGAGACGTTAGATAGAGGATTATACACTTTGTGTATTCTCTTGTTGGGTGTGATTTCTTATATGTTTGTAACTATTATTTTTTTTTTGTGACTTTGTTTCATTTCTATGACTTTTAATTCATTGAAAGTGTAAATTTAATCTTAGGATGTATTTGTGGGTTTAGATTAACTAGTTGTTAAGTTCGCTTGTGGATTTCTTTTGTTTGACTAAATGTGCATTAAGAAAAAAAATGTTATTTTGTGCAGTTGGGCTACTTAAATCATTTTATGTAAGTGAAAATGTATGCTATGTGGTTAAAAGGGAAGTCTTGACCTGAGTATGTCATCTATTCGTGTGTTTTTCTATGTTTTGTAGGAGTGTTACACCCATATGTTGTTTAGTGTGTTTTCATAATGTTAAGAATATATTGCATGTAAAATGGTTCTTAGAATAGATTAAGGAAAATATGTAGATGGTTTATAAATGAATTATTGTCGATATTTTGTGATCGTTATAATACATGTTGAATGATGTAATAAAATTTTAACTTTGTTTTTAGCTATGTTTATAAATGGAAAACTTGTCTATGAGTGGTACTTAAAATTTGGGTAGAAGGTGTGACTTATTTTTCCTTTGTATAGATGCTTTGTTTGGAAATGTTGCATTTACAAATTGCTTGCATTAAATTAAGTTATCTTGTTTCTTCTTCATCCTAACCCACATACAATTAATATTAAAAAAAAGGGGGTATTAAACAACATTATAATAGAAAATCATTTAGGTCTTAAACTTGTATGCTTAAACCTTGACTATGAATCAAAGAAATTATGTTTGAATTTACTTGAGTGGTGGACTATATATTCTCTTGAAATTGTACTCCTTATTTATGGTTAATGCATAAAAGATAAATTATGAATGAGACTGAATGTAGTTGCTAGGTATTTAATCTATGTATTTGGAAATAAATTTATGTGAATAAGTTTGCATTATATGATATGATATGTTTTTATTGGAAATGACTACTTTTGTGGAATAAATAAGATGCTAGTCCATATAACTAAGTTTGTATTTTAAGAAATTATGAGGATTGTATTAGTATTTGAACATCTTGTTTATTATGTATAGCTGAAACCTATGATATAATGTCCTTTCTTACTTCTGTATAAATAGAAAAGATTTATCCATTGAATGTTTTGTATGTTGAATTGTTATGTGGGGGTAACATGTAAACAATTAATCTTAGGTATCAGATATGGATGTTTGAGTAGGCATAATCACTATGCAAAGGTTTAGTGTTACTTGTATTGGCTTGAGATAACTTGTTTGAGAGAATGTGGGATTGTGTTTTGAAAAACAAATATGTGATGTCCCTTTGTTCTATGAAAATTTGAATAACTTGCATATAACTAGTTGAACTCCTGATACACAAATAATGGTGTGGAAGTATTAATGATTCTTGGATGCATTTAAAAATTCATGCTACTTATGTAAAATTCTTAGTGTGGAGGAAAAATCAGTTTGCATATGCATATGTTATAAGGATAAAATGTTATGTTGAATGAATAAAAGTGAATGCAAACTTGTTTAGTGGAGTTGATAAGTGATCACAATAATCTTGACATTAACATATTAGCATCATGTGATATATGGAAAAGAGTAGAGTGAAAGAAAATATGATAAAAGGTTATTGACATATGTAATGATATGAATCACATGGATTATGGAAGTAAATGTTCTCATGGAATTGTGTATGTAATTTTATCCCTTGTAAATGTGAGAAACCAGTAACTGTGCATTGGTTGAGTGTTGTGAATACCCCGTACTTACTTTGTGTGCCCATGGGATGGTGATACTGTGTACCCATCCATGGAGAAAATTGTGTATTTGTTGGTGTGGGATTAACCATACCTTTATGTGTTCTTGTATGTTTGTTACCTAATTGAGTGCCAACCCACGTGTGGTTGAAATATATATATATAAGAGTAGCCAAAAGATAGTTTCATAGATTATTTTCTTTTGGTTCTCTAAGTCTCTCAATCTGTGGAGGGATAGTAGATGCCATGTCACTCCAAGGGGCGGGGTGTACGACATACGAATAATGGCGGCTCGTAGCGACCTTAGCTCGACCGATCCCCGTGGAGCATACCCACTACTTTCCCTCATGATGGGTCAAGCTACTTGATCCATATGTGTCAGCCTAAGCCCCACAGTTTTGAGTACAACAACATTGGTTTGTTAGTGCATGCCTATCCGTCCATAGGGACGTTGAGTTGGCATTAACAAGTCAACCTCATCTGTATAAGAGGTAAAACTTGGGGAGCCCCATATTGATATACTCATATATGTATTATATATACTGTATTTGTACATGTTCCGACATGATGCAATGGATACGATGCCACACCCCACTGATGTTCTGACACAGTGCTGGTGATGATGTCGTGTTGCTGATGGTAGCGAGTTGGGCTCGAGGACATGATGCCACGTGCATAGACACGTGAAGGTGCACTATGAGATTGTGTTACGATAGCCTACTTGTGTGATGAGCGTAATGGGGCCTCACACACTTGTAGAGGGAATACTCATGTTTGCTTTCGACATTGTTTGGGCCGGTTAGCATATGGGTATGTCCTAGCCATGTATACCTCTGGCTACTTCGAGTACCTACATGTGCCTTCTCCACGAGGTATCGCTATGCAGGGTGTGTCTAGCGCGTGCCTACTTCTGTGGAGCCACGGACACACTACCATGCGGCATACGACCAGTGCGTGCCTTCTTCAGCTGGTGTATGACCATGCCACACTGAGATGTGATGTGGGATGGGGACCGAGGTGCACATCCCATGTGGATAGCCAAGGAGTGGGAGGGCCACTTGGCTAGTCCATGCCGCGTGACGACACGAAGCAGGGTGTAGCCGAGGAGCACACTCTGGGACATGTGGATGGCGTGCTCACTCCGCACCACATGGGGGCTATTGTATAGCTGGATGTTGTTCCCTCCTTCCTCGTTTGATGGCTAGTATCTAGTCACGCAGTGTTGTATAGTGCAATTTCTAAGATTGTGAACTTTCTTTATAATTATTGATGATTTTCTAGTGATTGTGAAGGCTGATGCCTTGTTTATATTTGATTGTGATGGTTTAGCCACACCTTGTGATCTTATTTGCTCGTAGCCTTCGTGGTTACATTTGATTTAGTGTTGAAATTGTGCACATTTATTTCTTTATTGTTGAAATTGAATTTTTTTTTTTTTAATTTATGACTTTGGTGGCTAAACTAATTTATCCTTATTGTTTTCGATGTCAGCCATTTGTTGTATTGTGATTCCTCTCCAAGGATGTATGAGGCAAACTTGGTGAGTGTATACAAGGAAGTAGACGCAGGGAACCTTGAGGATGGGGGTATGTGAGGCTGTTACACAGCTAGGACCCACTACCCACCTATGTGTGATGACTATCTCTTGGAGGCTAACCACCTTATACAATAAGAGGTAGGTCATTGTAGTCTTGTATGGATGGTCTCACCATGTGAGTGTGGCCTAACACCATCAAGCCATTGAGTGTGAGGTATGGATTATGTGAGATGGATATTGGCTCTTGGCTCATGGATTATGTATCATGGATTAGTATGCTACTTTCTAGTGTC
>VDFB02052506.1:0-23598 GCA_007258455.2 Sequoia sempervirens
GTTATTGGCTTTGGGTAGTTATAAGCATAGTTTACATACTTGGAATCGGAGAGTACTCGGCAAGCCCAAAAATTTTGACTCGAGAAAAACTTGGAAAATACTCGGCAAATACTCGGCAAATACTTGGCAAATGTGTGTGGATATTTATGTACGTGTATACGCAGGATTGCACTGTGCACACATACATATCTATAAACATACACAGGATGCCAAGTTTGCATGCATACACACACATAGACATATTTATACACACACAAACATGCCAAGTTTGTGGGTTTTTTGCAAGCTACTGGCGATTACTCGATAATTTGACGGGAGAAAATCCATTTGCATACTGCCCGCGAGTAAAAGCAGAAATTACTCAACATGCAAATTTTTTGGAGATTACTCGGCTACTCGGAGAGTATGTAAACTATGGTTATAAGCATTGGTTGCTTGACGGATGTGTTCTTCTTGGCAATCGTCGGGTCCTTTAAATAGATTGTGTATCGTCAAGGAAAGTAGTATGATCTTGTCAAATCGACTCTGATCCTTGGTTGACCATCTCTGCTCTTCTTCTATAATAACTTCATGTGCAAATAAAGATATATTTTACTCAAGTATTTGGTATGCATTGTCATCTCTATTATTAATTCATGTATTGATTTTATTAGATAGAGTAGTAAACACAAAGGAAAGCCAACCTAGTAAACTGAAATGCCATTACTATAGTTTATATGATTTTTGGGAGGATGCAAAATTGGATGACAAATAGGATAATACCCAACATTTAAAGCAAGCTCAAAAAAGAAGTAACAAAGATCAAAGTGGTATTATACCACATAGAAGGATGTTTGAGAAGATGAAATGTGAAATCAATGGAAGGCTAGTCTACATGATTGGGGAAACAACTTTTGCAAGGTGAAGAGAAGGTAAATTTTTTTATTATATGTTTTGTTTTGCATGTATTTGAACCTTGCACATATGATGATGCCAAAGGAAAAATTGAATGGGAGGATGCCATGAAGTTAAAATTTCAGGCCTTGATGCCAAATAAGACTTGGTTGTCTAAATTATCCCAAGGGAAAAAGCCTATTGATTGCACATGGTTGTTTGACATCAAATGTAAATTAGATGGTTCTTTGGACAAGGTTAAATCTATGGTTTGTACAAAAGGATATGCATGGTAGGAAGGGGTGGACTATGAGTAGACATTTGTCCCTATTGCAAAGATGGTTACTGTTTGGCAGAGAATCTCATTCGCTGCACAATATGGATGCAAAAGTCTATCAAATGGATGTCAAAAGTGCCTTTTTGAATGCAAATTTAGCAAATGAGGTCTACATGGTGCAACTACAAGGGTTTCAAGAAAAAAACGTTTGGTTTGCAGGTTGGTTAAGTCCTTTTATGGACTTAAGTAGGCCCCTAGAGCTTGTAAAAATCGGTCAACACCATTGAGATTGAAGAGTTAGATGAATCTATTTTGATCCAAATTGTGAAATGAGCTAGTAAATTTTTTTCTTGAATTAAACAACACAAACAGCACTACGCCAAATGGATTAGCGTTAGTTCTAAAGAGGAATAAACTAAAATTGCACTCAATGCCAAGAATGTGCACACAAGATCCTTTGAAAGGTGAGGTGCTAACATATGGCGGAGGAAACAAAATTACAACTGAAAGTTGAAAGAGGTGGTGAACCAGCCATAAAGATTTCCGCTCAACCACTTAAACAGTGGGGGGAATACTACAAAGAATTCAACTAATTCATCCGTTGCGGCGGGCATCCACTAATGAGTGGGAATTCACCACTTTTTTAGTGGGTACAATGAGAGAATTAGCAAGTTCTTTTTCCCACACTAGTGATAAACCATCCAGGGGTTACAATGTGATAATTAAACACAAATAAGCAGTAATTAAATAGACTGAAACAGTACTGCTGTTATCAGCTTTACAATGAAGAGAACTACAAATTATAAGTGTTTTCAATAGAATCAAAGTACAACTGATAGAAGATGATCTCTCTCTATGATACGCTTTAGGATTATTAAAAAAAAAACCAAAATCTGAACCTTAAGCAATATGATTTTTCTACCTAGCAAACTGAAATTACAACCAGCAAACAGAAAAACAATCAAATGCTCACAACTTCACCAATATACCTCCGAATGGCATGAATTGAATTGCTTTGGAGGATAGGCGCCCAAATTGCAACACTGAAACTGCTTCAAAAACCCTTCAAATGTTTGGCGCGAATTTCAATGTCCTCTCTAAAAGGTACGGCCTAGTTGAAGGGGCGATTTTGCATTATAAAATCAAAGACTTTGAATTAAATTTTTATTTTCTATGAGAAGGGTTGCCCTTGGTTTGCAATCACATAGCATTAATACCCAGAACAAGATTCAAATCGATTAAAGAGCTGTGAACAAAAAACGAATTCAGTTGTATGTGCATCAACAATTCAAAACTGAAAAAACATGACCAAATTCTCCACTTGAAAGCTCAATCTGCTAGTCTGGATGAGAAGCAACAAAAAATACCAACTAGGTGTTATCTTTCAAACACAAAATTGGATTGAAACTAGAAGGTAAGCATCCTTCGAAGTAAAAATCAAGTTGTCATTTCGACAGCATAACATTAGCATAAGTTCATGGATGCCAAATGTTGGAGCAAAGCTTCATTTTTAAAGGAAAGGAGATGACTCTTGAATTTCCCATCAAGGTACGCCAAAAGCCACATTTGAAACTTTTCAAATTTCAAAAAGTTATTAATTCCTCCTCAAGTGGCGTCCATTTCAAGACAATAATAAAAACTTAATAAAAAAAAAATAATTTCCTTTAATGAAGGCATCCCCCCCTTCATGTCCCCCCTTTTAACACAAGTTGAAGTTAGAGCACTAGGCCATGGGGTCAACATGAAATTATAACAATATTGCCTTGAAATGAATTATTTCACCAACATAATGCTTTTAAAAGCCAAAACTCAAACCCAAGCAAGTGCTCCAATTGAAAATGAAGAACTGAAGAGCTGATAATTGCTCACTGCCATAAATAGTATTTACTAAAAATAGTAAACACTTAGAAATGCCTCAAAACCTCTAAGCAAGGAAACCCTAAATTTACCTCAACGAGCCTACGGGCCTTCGGAATAGGCTGATGAGCAACTGAGCTGATCACTGATGAGAAGGGGACATTACAGTCCGCCCTCCTCAAGATTGCTTGTCCTCAAGCAACCATAAAGATGGATGCTGCAAAATATGTTCACCTTCCCACGTTGCATCTTCAATAGGCAAATTCCTCCATCTGACCAAGTACTCCTTGATTGCCCTTCTCCTCAAGGAGCTCACCCTAGTGTCAAGAATCTCTTCTGGAATCAACACCAACTAACCTTCTTGATCTAATGGAGTTAACTCTGAAGTAGCCACCACATTGTGCCCAAGCGCCTTTTTTAGGCGTGACACATGAAAAACATTGTGAACTTTGCTATCAGCTGGAAGCTCTAACTCATACGCCACTTCACCAATCCTTTTGGTGACTTTAAATGGACCATAAAAACGTGGCTTTAACTTTTCTGTGCCATTCTTTTTGAGGGAAGACTGTCTGTAGGGCTGGAGTCTCAAGTAAACCATGTCTCCCACTTCAAAAGAACGTTCAACACGCTGCTGATCAGTGTATAACTTCTGCTGGTTTTGAGCTTGTTGCAAATTTTCCTTTAGTGACTTCAAGATGTCTTGACTCTATTGAAGCTTATCCTTCGCTTGTGGAGCTCTACTATCACCAAACACCAAATCTACAAAGTTAGGAGCATCATATCCATAAAGAGCCATAAAAGGAGACATCTTAATTGACATATGATAGGAAGAATTATGACAAAACTCTCCCAAATGAAGCCACTTAACTCAAGCTCTTTGCTGCCTTGAAACATAATTTCTGAGGTAGCCTTCTAACCACTTGTTGACAATCTCAGATTGCCCATCCGTTTGCGGGTGATAACTAGTGCTTGGAGTGAGCACTGTACCACTCAACCTGAAGATCTCCTGCCAAAAAGCATTTAGGAACTTGCTGTCCCTATCATTGACAATGGATTGAGGCAAACCATGCAAACGAAAAACTTCTCTAAAAAATAATTCAACCACTTGAGCCGCTGTAAATGAAGTTGTGATAGCATAAAAATGTGAAAACTTAGTCAATCTATTTACCACAACAAAAATACAATCTCGCCCTTGCACTTTTGGTAACCCTGTGATGAAATCCATTGCAATGCTCTCCCACTTTTGATTCAGAATTGGCAAGGGCTGCAACAAACCAGCTGGAAAAGAGTGTTCATTTCTATTCTTTTGACAAGTAGAACACTCCCTTATGTAACGCAAGATTTCTTCCTTCATTCCCCTGCAAGAAAATCTTTCTCGGATCTGCTTATAAGTCTTGAAAAAACCATGACGACCAGCAAGAGAAACATCATGAAAAGATTGTAGAATCTTCTTCTTAATCTTAGATTCAGGCACTAAAAAGATTCTACCTTTATAGAGGATCAAACCATCAACCAATTTATACCTTTCATCTTGCAAATGGCCCTCTACTATGCTGGTTGCAAACTGATTTTTAGCATAATCAACAGTAATTAACTCTTTCCCATTTGCTGAAAGCTCACAAATTGATTGCAAATGGGGTTTTCTTGATAGAGCATCTGCCACTATGTTATTTTTCCCTTTGACATATTCAATGTCAAAGTCGTAAGCTTGGAGCTTACTCACCCACTTTTGCTGTCTTTCATTCAAATCTTTTTGGTGGATAAAGTGTTTAAGACTGTTATGATTAGTTTTAACAATAAATTTACTCCCCACCAAGTATTGACGAAACTTAGACAATGCGTGCATAATATCACGCATTTTTTGTCATAAATCGAGTAAGATTTTTTTACTCCTCTCAACTTTCTGCTCTCAAAGACAATGGGGTGTTTGTCTTGCATGAGAACAGCTCCAATTCCCTCACTTGAAGCATTACATTGCAGCTCAAAGGGCTTTGTGAAATCCGGTAGGGCCAACATTGGACATGAGTTCATTATGTGCTTGAACTTGTCAAAGACTCTTTGTACCTTATTTGTCCATAGGAAAGTTCCTTTCTTTGTAAGATCTGTAAGGGGGGCTGCCATGTGAGAATATCCCTTGACAAATCTTTTGTAGAATCCACACAAACCCAAAAATCCTCTCAAATGAGAAATATTCTTTGGAGGTGGCCAATCAAGGATGGCTTTAATCTTCTCAGGATCAACTTTGACACCATTAGCACTAATGATGTGGCCGAGATACAACAACTCCGTCATCTCGAACTCACACTTTGATTCTTTGGCAAACAAGTATTCCGCCTCCAATATGCTAAGCACTTCTTCTAAGTGCTTGAGGTGCTCTTCCCAAGACTTACTGAAGATGAGAATATCATCGAAGAAGATAAGCACGAATTTCCTCAACTGTTGTCTAAAAATCTTGTTCATACAAGATTGGAATGTGGCTGGGGCATTTGTCAAACCAAATGGCATGACAAGAAATTCAAAATGCCTAAAATGGCATCTAAAAGTTGTCTTCTCTATATCTGCCTCCCTCATCCTGATTTGATGGTAGCCCAAACGAAGATCTATCTTTGAGAAAAACATAGCCCCATGATGGTCTTCCAATTCAATGCGCGGTAGTCAACACACATACGCATTGTTCCATCTTTCTTTTTGACCAACACTATTGTTGAAGCAAAAGGGCTTTTGCTTGGCCGAATGAACCCCATCTCCAAAAGCTCGTTGATGGTCTTTTTGATCTCATCATTCTATTTGTTTGGGTAACGGTATGGTGTGGTGATGACCAGTTTTGCTCCATCTTCTAATTCAATCACATGCTCAAAACCTCTTTCAGGAGGTCTCCCAGGAGGTAGGCTACCAAAGACTTTACTCTTCTTTGAAAGTAAGGCTTGAATATCAGGATGATATTGCCTCTTTTCTTCTACTGGATTAGGTGGTAGGACCAAACACTCTGCCGCCTATTCAACTTGATCATGACGGATCAACCTTTCTATTCTCTTCAAGGACACAATTCGAGGGCCCCCATTTGACATCCCTCTCAAAACAACCTTCTTCCCATTAGCTTGAAATTTCAGCTCCATTGTTTGTAGATTCAATGTGATATTTCCAAGAGATCGCAGCCATTGTATTCCCAACATGGCATCGGTATCATCAATACCAACAACATAGAAATCATTTTTTACTTCATAATTTCCTA
Source organism: Sequoia sempervirens (assembly GCA_007258455.2). NCBI lineage: Eukaryota > Viridiplantae > Streptophyta > Pinopsida > Cupressales > Cupressaceae > Sequoia > Sequoia sempervirens. The sequence goes on from VDFB02052506.1 coordinate 6,240, forward strand.
ACTGAATAAAAAGGTTAGGAATCTTCTTTGTGCATGACATGGTGAAACCATCAGCCACCATCACTTTGAATCTGTCAAACTCTTCAGTCTTCAAGCCTCTCTTTGTTACTAATCCTTTGTCAATGAAGTTGTGAGTTGCTCCAGTATCAATTAGAGCAACAATCCTTTTAGAACCAACCACTTCACGAACCCGTAAGGATTCATTTTTTTGAAAACTAGATAGTTGTGCTAAAGCACTACCATCTCCAACCTCATTAGGCTTCTCTTCCGAAGCTTCTTCACCATCACTACTTGCTGATTCATATTGTTGATCAGACGAATCAGATTCTGATCCATAATAAGAATAGCCCTCCATTTGATGTGCTTTGCCTCTTCCATAGCAACAGTGACCCTTAACCCAAGGCTCACGACAAGTGTAGCAAACATCATCTTTTCTAAGCTGCTCTCGGAGCTCTTCTAACATCTTTGGTGGAAACTTCTTTGGCTGATTTGAAGAGTGTTTTTTATCCTTCTTATGACTAAAAGTTTTTGAATGAAACTTTGGCCTTGGGCCTGCCAACTCCATGCTCCTAGCTTTTTTGATGGCTTCATCTAAGGTTGGTGGATCAAAGGCTTTGACCCATCCCTTCAAAGGCTTCATTAGTCCTTTAGAAAATAGAACCACAAGTCTTCTCTCAGTAATGTTAGGCACCATTACTGATAATCTCTGAAAATCAGCCACATAAGTTTCTAAAGATCCTTGATGCTTCAGCTGCGCCAATTCTCAGAATCTCAACTCAGGATCCTTGTTATCAAATCTTTCAATTAGCTTGTTGGTAAATTCTTCATAGGTGCGGATAAGGTTATGGCCAAGAGTGACCAAACCGCGAGTCCACCATTCGTGGGCCACTCCGTCCAAGTGCAATGTGGCAAATTTAATTACATCTTCTTTCGGCATTGGTCTAAGTGAAAGATAGTTATCCAATTTCTGCACCCATGCCCTGGCTGTATACTTATTACTACCATCAAAATGGTCCAAAGTTATCTTTCCCAAAGCTTGTTGAAAATCATTTCTAGGCATCATAAGAGGACGGTGCTCATTTCTTCCACCTTTTCTCTTACTCCTTTGATTCATGAATTGATCAAAGGTCCAAGCATCTCTCATATCAGGGGGTAGAGAAGCATACTCCATAAATGCTTGCCGAGCATCATCTGCAAAAGGAATAACAACCTTGCCTTGTGGTTGTTCCTCCCTTGGAGTGAAGGTAGGAAAGAGAGGTCTAGCAGAAGATCCACTAGTGGATGCAATGTGCTGTCCCACAATCCTATCACTTTTATTTACCTCAGGATTGTTGTTGCTATTATTTCCATTAACTTCATTGTTTTCACTAGTTTGATTATTTTGGGGCTGAATGATATTATGTGCTGCTTGCTGATCCAACTTGGACAATAATCGGGACATCATGTCAGTCATCCCGTCAAACTTTTTTTCCATTCTTGCCTCCTTTTCTTCATAAGCTTGCCTAAGACATTTTGACATGTTTTCAATTGCTTTACTAGCTCCTTCAACTGTCTTCCCAGTACCTTCAACTGTTTTACCAAGATCTCTTAGAGCTTCTGAAAATGTTTCTGCCTTTGGAATGGGTGGAAACTGATGCTGAGTTTTGCCCTGACTTCTGGTGAATGGTCTGGTTTCTCTTTCACTCATTAGACAACTGACTGCTAAAAGTCACAGGATGGCAGGGTCTTCTGCTTTGATACCACTGAAATGAGCTAGTAAATTTTTTTCTTGAATTAAACAACACAACCAACAATATGCCAAATGGATTAGCGTTAGTTCCAAAGAGGAATAAATTGAAATTGCACTCAACGCCAAGAATTTGCACACAAGATCCTTTGAAAGGTGAGGTGCTAACATATGGCGGAGGAAACAAAATTACAACTGAAAGTAAATACTACTGAAAGCTAAAAGAGGCGGTGAACTAGCCATAAAGATTTCCGCTCAACCACTTAAACAGTGGGGGGAATACTACAAACAATTCAACTAATTCATCCGTTGTGGCGGGCATCCACTAATGAGTGGGAATTCACCACTTTTTTAGTGGGTACAATGAGAGAATTAGCAAGTTCTTTTTCCCACACTAGTGATAAACCATCCAGGGGTTACAATGTGATAATTAAACACAAATAAGCAGTAATTAAATAGACTGAAACAGTACTGCTGTTATCAGCTTTACAATGAAGAGAACTACTGCAAATTATAAGTGTTTTCAATAGAATCAAAGTACAACTGATAGAAGATGATCTCTCTCTATGATACCCTTCAGGATTATTAAAAAACAAACCAAAATCTGAACCTTAAGCAATCTGATTTTTCTACCCAGCAAACTGAAATTACAACCAGCAAACAAAAAAACAATCAAATGCTCACAACTTCACCAATATACCTCTGAATGGCATGAATTGAATTGCTTTGGAGGATAGGCGCCCAAATTGCAACACTAAAACTGCTTCAAAAACCCTTCAAATGTTTGGCACGAATTTCAATGTCCTCTCTAAAGGTACGGCCTGGTTGAAGGGGCAATTTTGCATTATAAAATCAAAGACTTTGAATTAAATTCTGATTTTCTATGAGAAGGGTTGCCCTTGGTCTGCAATCACATAGCATTAATACCTAGAACAAGATTCAAATCGATCAAAGAGCTGTGAACAAAAAACGAATTCAGCTGTATGTGCATCAGCAACTCAAAACTGAAAAAACATGACCAAATTCTCCACTTGAAAGCTCAATCTGCTAGTCTGGATGAGAAGCAGCAAAAATACCAACTAGGTGTTATCTTTCAAGCACGAAACTGGATTGAAACTAGGAGGTAAGCATCCCTCAAAGTAAAAATCAAGTTGTCATTTCGACAGCATAACATTAGCATAAGTTCATGGATGCCAAATGCTGGAGCAAAACTTCATTTTTAAAGGAAACGAGATGACTCTTGAATTTCCCATCGAGGTATGCCAAAAGCCACATTTGAAACTTTTCAAATTTCAAAAAGTTATTAATTCCTCCTCAAGTGGCGTCCATTTCAAGACATAATAAAAACTTAATAAAAAACTATAATTTTCTTTAATGAAGGCATCCCCCCCTTCATGTCCCCCCTTTTAACACAACTTGAAGTTAGAGAACTAGGCCATGGGGTCAACATGAAATTATAACAATATTGCCTTGAAATGAATTATTTCACCAACATAATGCTTTTAAAAGCCAAAACTCAAACCCAAGCAACTGCTCCAACTAAAAATGAAGAACTGAAGAGCTGACAACTGCTCACTGCCATAAATAGTATTTACTAAAAATAGTAAACACCCAGAAATGCCTCAAAACCTCCAAGCAAGGAAACCCTAAATTTACCTCAACGAGCCTACGGGCCTTCGGAATAGGCTGATGAGCAACTGAGCTGATCACTGATGAGAAGGGGACATTACAAATTGCCATATAAAATCATTGATGATGACATTGTGAAATTGACTGATGTTGATGATCTTGCCATCATGGGCAGTAGAGCCAAAACAATTCAAACGTTGAAATCTGACATTTGTTCTACTTTTGAAATAACTGATCTCAGGCTCCTGCATTGTGGTTTAGGTGTAGAATTTTGGCAACTTAAGGATGCTATATTTGTATTAGAAACTAAGTATGCCAAAGCTATTCAAGAAATGTTCAAGATGTAGATTGTAATCCTTGATCCACATCTATGGAAGTTTGTATTAAATTCTCAACTAACACTGGTTCATCATCGGTCAATGAGTTAGTGTATCGTCAACTAGTGGATAGGTTGATTTATCTTACTATCACTTGACTGAACTTGTGTTTTGTAGTAAGTTGCCTTTTCAAATTTTATGCTCAGTCTCAAGAAGTACATTGGCAAGCTGCAAAATGTGTTCTTCGATACATCAAAGGAACAGTCATCTTTGGCATTCTTTATTGACACTTCGTCAAATTCATACTATTTGGGTATATTGACTCCAATTGGCTGGATCAGTTTATACTCATTGATCTGTAATTGGATATATCTTTGTTCAGGCCAGGAGTAATTTCATGGCAGAGCAAGTTACAATATACATTTGTCTTTTCAGTTTTCACTGAAGTAGAATATAAGGCAGTTGTCAATATAGAGTGTGTGCCGATGTAGTTGTGATGGATCTTGGTCAATCTTCAACTTGGTCCCCTACATTGACTTCATTCTTATGTGATAATTAGGAAGTCTTCAACATGGTGAGGAATCTTGTATATCATGCAAGAACAAAACATATTGAAGTTGATTACCATTACATCCACCAGTTGGTTGATAATGAAGATGATTGTCTTTATTATCATCTTACAAAAAAAACAGACTGCATACATAATGAGAACCTCGTAGTAGAGATGAATTTGTCAAATTTAGAGACAAGCTTGGACCTGTATCAAGTTTATTTATTAAGCCGGGGTGGGGGGCTTTTTAGATATATCATAGATAGAGTTTGTGGTTTCAATCAGTATCCAAATTTGGAGCATTGTTAGTATTTTGTCAAGACTTAATTTTGTTTGCTTGTGTTGATTTTTCCTGGATAGCCAACTCGGCTGCCCTTTGTAGGCCTATTTAATAGGCCTAATTACAATGAATTTTGTACTGTGCTACCCCCAATTTCAAATTTCTTTTATTTCTTTAAAGGTTCCTCTTAACACTCTGTGACTGTGAAGTAGTTTCTGACTGTGCAAAATTATTTGCTTGGAAAAAAAAACATAACGATATAGCTAGTTCATTCAAAGCAAATAACAGAGGTACAGAAAATACAGTTTTGATTCTCTTCAGAACTGTACTCAAATACTCTTTTGTTTTTTTGTTAAAAAACTGACAGAACACACAAATCAATTGCTGAATAACCTGACCACCAAAAAACCAACAAGCTACCCGACCCAGGATTAAATACGCACAGGCAAGATAGACAATGTTCAGGCCGGACAAATAAAAAACTCACTGTTGTTTGCTTGCCAGGCTCTCTTTACAGATTTTTGCACTTGACTATCTCCAGGCGACGCTCCATTCTATATCCAGATCATTCAGAGGTAAATCGAACCAATGTTTGCTCAACCTGGAAAGATGAAGTTTAACACAGCATGCTTCCGCCTTTAGAAGAAAATTGTGATATTTATGTGTTCCCTGTATGTGTCGACCACCTTGCTTTTTTTTTTAAGAAAACTCCTGCACCCGAGAATCTCAGGAAACCCAACGGAATTTATCCAGCTCGTTTCTTTTCACACGTCTCCAACTTGTTAGTTATGTGTTGGCTAAAGATTCATCTTCAAGCCTCTCAGATTTCACCAATAAACCAAACAGTCCCGATAAGCAGCTGAATGAAAGAATCTCGCTTACTCTTCAACACCCATCTTCCACCTGAAAGTCGTCATGAGGAAATTTTGAATCGTGTTACCATTGACATAGATTATTCATTTAACATAAACCGACATGAATGACCATCTACTCATCCGTCAATCTTCGTTTCCACCTTTTTCTGAGTTTGGAATAGTCTAGACAAACTGCGCCCTGCTCATACACGTTAAAATGCAATAAACATCTTCATTTTATCTCAGCCAAAGTCTTCAACACTTTCATATTTGAGAAATTCGACCACAATTACCCAGGGGGCATCTCACAGCACTGTAGGTAATCTCTCCTCTGTAGAAAATTCCATGTTTTCCAGAGAGAAGGGAAAAAACCAGTAAACTACTGAAAATTCCAAATCCACTGCATGCCTGCCATCGACCAAGCCACATTCCCATATTCTCCATTTCCGAATGTAACTGACAAATCTCTGTTGTAATGTTTCTTGAAAATCTTCTTTAACTTTTTCTTAATTTTAAAAAGTCACTTAACAGCGTGCACCCAAGGAATCTTAAATTTAACATTAAACGCCATATGTTCAATGGGTCTTAATAAATTAATGCTTTATATTAATGTATAATGTAAATCAAGCATTAATTTACTATGCTTAATCCAGTATGCTAAAGGGGGGACATTACAAATTTGTATTGCTTGTTTGTGGACTTGATTCTGCTGAAATTCTTTTCTATATCAAATTGACAGCTCACTTGAAAGCATGAAGATATCACAGTGTTTTCAAATAACTGACATATTTGTTGTCATTGTTGCTACTTTGTCTTCATTTTGGTACTCCATTACTTGGATTGATGCATTTTACAAACACTATACACTTGTAGGTTTTGAATTTAGTGTTCTTGTTTTCTTTAGAGATTTTTATTTTTTTATTCTGTGTTTTTTGTTTTGCAGTATTCGTTGAGACATTGGATAAATGCTTCAAGAATGTTTGTGAACTTGACATTATATTCAATTTCAACAAGGTACTCATCTCTTTCCTTTCCTTTCCTGATTGAATAATGTCGCGGACACTTCCTAATTGGTAATTACAAGTCAGGGAGCAATTTAAGAAAGAAAGAGGGTCAAATTTATTAATGGACCCTATGCCTTCTACGACTAGTTAAGGATATCTTGAAAATAGTTATGACATAAACGAGAAATCTCAAGAAACAAAATATTTGATGTATGTAGTTGGAGAGTCTTCTATATGCAATTTGATTTATTTGTCAATGGCTAAAATAAATGAATATTATTTTGCTGATTCAAGAAAAATGGCAAATTCAAGTGATATTTACAATCAATATTGTATAAATCTGTGATTTTCCTAGATTCTATTAATGGTTTCTTCTTTTCTAAATGCTTGTTTCAAGTATAGTTACATGGCAATACAGAATTGGCAATTTTCTTTATTGGGTTGAAGATAAACGAGTACATACACTTTGTGCCATCAATAAGGTGCTGAGTATGTTATATCCTAGCTAATTGTGCACATTGCAGCAACATGAAGCTTAATTTGACTTAAATTACTTGTCTAGCAAAATAGGAAGGTTCATTTCAATTAGTGAGTTTAATGATATCGCAGATTGATGTCTTTATTGTGGAACACTTTCACAGAAAAAATAAGCAAACAAGCAATCATTATTTCCTTAAAGAGTCTGAAAATCACTGTTTCTCTGAGTTTCGCGGACATAGGGACAGGTTTTAGGGATGACAACCATTTTTTTGGCTAGATTTTAAGGACGACTATTTAAACAATATATAAAAATGAATAGTTGGAAAATTAATTAGAAAAAAACTATAAACGAAGCTGCTGTTTATCATTTATGTAAAGAACATGAGTACAAGAAGCTGAAAATCATACAAAGTTGTGTTATTTTATGACAATTTGCATTAGTGACAGAGAATCTTAATATGTCTTCAGGGACAAAAATGTATAAATGGAATTCAATTAGTCAGGATTTAATCAGGAAAAGCTTAGGAAACAAAAAAGTACTGAAAGAATCCAAAAAGGGAAGAAAGCAACTATTGTTATTATAAGGGAAATAAGGGGAAAAAGTGTTTCTTATAAAAACTAGAGTAGGGGTTTGGGGGCAACGACTCTTAGTGGGATTGAGAGGTAATCCTCCTCATAGGGACCTAGGCTAAGTTGCTGGTCTGGTATAGGAATGGGTATGGGTTGGAGGTTTGGGTACACTAGTAGAACAATTTTTTCCCCCGAGTATGGGTTTGGGTTCATATATATATATATATATGATATATGCAGTTATATAATATAATATTATATAAAAAATATATAAATATATTATAATAAATATAATTTTTATAATGTTGTATTTAAATATTTATATAAATATATTATACAATATTTAATGCTACATTAATAATAATTAGAATCTATAGCCATTCATGGCATAGTGTGATGGTTAAATTGTGGCATTGTTGTTGTAGCCACCAAGGTTCAAGCCCTTGCTGGGCCATTGTGATCGTGGGCATTGTATCTCACTAATCCATTGAGCTCATGGCTTTGAACCTTCACATTGAAGTTGATGGCATTCATGCTAGTGACTTAGTGCTCTAAACCCTTGTTGGGCAGGTTTGCTTGCAGGCTTTGTGCCCCTAATGGACTTTTGAGCTCACAAGTTTGGACTACTCATGTTAATTTAATGCGTTCATGGTGGGGATGAGGTCCTCCATTTGTGGCCTCACTTGGCTCGGGTCAGGCTAAAAATTCCCATGTTACCAGTCAAAAAAATAAAATAAAAATCAGAATCTATAAATATGTAAATAAATTAATAATCTATAATCTATATATATATATATATATATATATACATGAGCATTATACACTATCATTCATGATTTTGATTTAAATGCAAATCTAATGAAAAATACTACACCAATATTTATGCTGTTGACATTTTGATTCATAATATGAACTCATGGTACACCCTCTGTTTGATATTTACACCAATATTCCAATAGAAAATTTGGGATACACCCCACTCTTTATTTCCTTGGCAAAATTGTTATTTTTTAGTTTTCATGAGTTCATCTACGTGTGCATCTATGATTTGGGTGAATAAATTGGCATCCTTATGAGCCATTTTAGGGTTTTGTAATACATAGCTAGCTTTTGCAAAGTCTCATTGAACAAAACCCCTTATTTGGGATTTCGGGCCAAACATTGAGTGAACACAAGACTATCTCGGATTCAAAACCCATATAGGGACCAAATTTTTGCAATACATAGGCCTATATAGGAAAACCCGGTAACATAGGTCTTGAGGCCATTTTTTAATAATTTATTCCTTTTAAGAAAGCTCCAAATCTTTTTTGTTTTGTTTTTTCAATTTTTTTTTTACAATCTGTTGAAGATGTCCTCTTGCTTTTCCTCTTTTGGTGGAGCATGGGATAAGGTATTTATATTTTTTAGGTTGTGGACCTTGGTTGACCCCTTTTTAGGTTTAAGATTAGAGTTTTTAAAAAAAGTTTAATTGCAGGTTTTTTTTATAAGGATGTTAAGGGATTTCTTATCATCCTTGGGATGTTTGAGGGATGCCATCCAACCATCCTGGGGGTGATAGGATGCCCCTTGACATTGGCCCAAAAGACGTCCTTGCGGAGGGTTGTTGCAAGGATGGGCTCTCATGGGGGTTTGGATGCTGGGATGATGGGGATGCTTCATCTCTGCCTTGCTAATTTGAGGAATGACCCCCATCTAGGGAATAACCTCCAAACCCTGAGAATGTGTCCCTAGGGAACACTGCCAAAAGTGTTGATTGAACTATATGCACATATATGAAATGCATTGACATAACATCACTTATAGCTCTTAGTTAAAGGACTTGAGTATAGATTCAAGTATCTAGAGTCTACTAGTTGAACAAACTTGTTTGATATTAGATTCCTTCACTTGCAATCATCTGAAGCTATTATGCCACATTAGTTATATGCAAAAGTGGTAGGAAATTATGCAATCATAATAGTACCTACTCTCTAAACTCATGAAAATTAATTAGCATGTAATCTAACTAGGACTTGACAACTATCTTAAACTCATATTAGATTTCTTAACATGAAATGGTCCCAAGCTGTTTTGCTATGTTAGTAATATGCAACAATGAGGAAAACTACACAACTCTTTTGGGCATGACAAAAATTTCAGTAGAATAGGTATTTGAGCTTTCCATCTTGTGAGATAGCAACACCTATTGCCTATACTCATGAAAATTGATTTGCATGAGGTGGCATTCCCATAGAACTAATCAAATCTATCAAGGCATCATTTAGTAATTTACCATTTACAGTAAAGTAGTTGAGTTTAGTAACCAAATAAAGCCTCAAGGATTAATATTGCAAAGCTTGAACACAAGTATGCCATAAAGAATAACTCACTTTATCCTCTAAATCTTTACAAGTTAATTATATGCTTCAAAGGCGCTTTGTGTGTTTTACGAAAACCTCATCATTGCAACCACAGATTTTTATACTACAATAAAATATATTCCCAAAACCTTAAGGCATAGATAACATCACAAAGCGTGGGGATAATATCACATATGTATAGAATCAAGTTTGAATATGAAGCTGTAATGTCCCCATTTTATTATGCAGCTCTTCTTTGATTCATCGGTCCTTCTACGGAACCAGTAATTTGGAATGAAATTGAAATAGGGTTTCTTGGCTTGGGATTTTGTAGCATTTCGTATTTACTATTTTTAGTAAATACTAATTTTTGGCAGTGGTTCAGTTGTCAGCCTTCATTAAGTCATTTTCAGTTGGAGCAGTTGTTATTATGGCTTGGTCTTCAGAGAGCTTTACTTGGTGAAAAATATTTAATTAAAGGCATTATGTTTTAATTCACTATTGACACCCCCTTGGCCTAAGGAGATAACTTAAGTTGTTTTTAAAGTGGGGCCATGAAGGGTACGCCTTCATAAAGAGCTTGATTAATTTTATTAAGAACTTTATTCCTTGAGCAAAAGTGGACGCCACTTTTATATTATTTGAATAAAGTGAAATTCTTGGAGGCTTTTGGGGCGCCACTTGAGAAGTTGACTGGTCTTTGGGAATTGGAAAGGTCTCTTGTGTCTTTTGAGCTGCTTCTCAGGCAATTGAAGAGTTTTGTTGAGCTCTTATTTATTGAAGGTTTCTGCTCCAGCATTTCATCCATGAAAATTAAGCTAAAGTTATGCTGTCGAAATGACAATTGACATAATGCTTCGAGGAAGTCTACCTCCTAGCCTCTCATCCAATTTCGTGTTTGCAATATAACACCTAGTTGGCTACATTGCTGCTTCTCAACTTCAGACTAGCAAATTGAGCATCAAAGATTGAAGAATTTTGGAGATTTTGGTAATTTTGGTTTGCTGTTTCATCAACTGCTGAAAGTGATTTTTATTCATGGCTTATTTTCCAGCTTGAATTTCGTTTTGGGTATTTAACCAATTTGTTTGTTGACCTTGGGCGACTATTCATGCAAGTTTTGAGATTTTAATTTGAAGTGTCTGATTTTTAAATAAAATCGCCCCTCCCAAGAGGGCCGTACCATCTCATGTGCATTGGGAATTGTGCAAGTAAAAAAATAAGTTGGAGTTGCTGCTATTTGGTGCTTGGTTTTTGGGCGCCTACCTCTTGAGAAACATTTGCAAAAGATTTCAGTCAATTCGGAGGTGAAACGAGTGAGTTATGAATATTTTACTGTTTCCCAGTCTGCTGTTATAATTTCCAGAATTCTGATTTTTATATCAGACTGTTGCAATTTCCAGATTTTTGGCTTATACTTCAGTATTTGAGTGTTATATCATTGTAGAAGCTCATACTTGTATCTAAGGTTCATTCCTTATCAATTGTACTTAGTAATTTGCAGAGTTTTATTTGTAAGGTTGAGATTAAGCATTACTAATCCAACCATTTCTTTCATTTCTTCTATTTACTTTCTGTTTATCATTAAATTACCCCTGGATGGTTTACCGCCAGTGTGGACAATCTATTTGTAACACTCTTATACCCACTTCACAGTGGTGAATCCCCACAGCTCTGTGGATGCCCGCCGCAGTGGATGAATTGTGCTTAATTGTAATTCTCCCCCCACTGTTTGGTGGTAGTGAGGAAATGTTTTCTATGGCTGGTTATCCGCCTAACAGTTTATAATTTCAATTTTCTAGACTCCGTCATATGTTAGCACCTCGCCCTCAGTGGGATCTTGAGTGCACATTCTTGACGTTGAGTAGTTCTTCAATTCAAGTTCAGTTTCTTCCATTCAAGTTCAGTTTTCAGTTTGAGGCTAACGCTAATCCAATCATCTATTGCTGGTTATTTTGTTCCTTCTTCAAAAAAATTAGTTAGCAGGCTGATGAGTATGGAAGCGAAGATGCGCCATCCTGTTGATAGGTACTTCATGCTTAGGCAAATGATGATAGAGATCCTCGGTACTACTACGAGAGTCGGTCTGATTCTAGTTCGGTTCAACATGCGGTATCAGAAGTTGGCGGTTAGGCATGGCTAATGAAGAAGAGATTAAAGTGGCGGGAGGGCGCTCTCTTTATGGTGGAAAGACTTGGTAAAAAATTTCAGTCAAGAGAAGATGAACAAAACATTCTTCATATGTTAGAACAATGTTTGAGACAAGTGAAGCAATCACCTTCAGAGAAAATGGAGTTGGCACTAGCTCCTACAGTGAATTTTTTGAATCAGCCCTATTGGTTGGGGCATCCTGATGAAGAAACCAAGCTACTGATTTCTTCCTGTTTCATGGAGATAATAAGAATTGTAATTCCCCAATTTTCCTATGATGTCGAAACTATGAAGACCATATTAAATATGATAGTGGAAAGTTTTCAAGACCTTGATGAAATTGATAGCAATCAGTACTCCAGAAGAGCTACTATATTGAAGATCTTTTTTGAACTCAAAACAAGTATTTTGCTGGTTGAATTGGGTATGCAAGATCAAATATATTATTTGATCCATTACCTCTTCATTTCAACTTGGAGTGAACAAGAAGAGGATGTAGTTGCAGCAATGAGAAACATTTTAATTTTAACTATCAATGAGATGGATGACATTCCAAAATCCGTCTTAGCTTTTATGTTAAACATTCATGAACAAGAAGGAAAGAATTCCTCTACTGCTGGTATGTTGATCAGAGATTTGTTCATTCAGTGTGATAGAAAATTGAAGCCACACATGAGGAAGATAGAGCAGAAAAATGAGTTGTCCGCACATGCTGAGGATGAGTGCAGGGAGGCAACATCAATTTTGAATACATATGAAGAATTTATGACAAGTGACCAAGAAGATTTCTTTGGTATGTATGTGGATGCTAATGATAAAATCAGCAACACATCTATTCATGATGGGTTTGTTGAAGATAAAAATGATAAATTAATCAAAGCAGCCAACTTTGATGACTCTTATTTCCAGTATGATGACGGTGGCGAAGGCGGTATTGAGCTTGATCATCAAACTAAGCTCTTGGAGGAAGTTACTAATGAAGATTTCAGTTTGAATGGAATGAGGAGTGACTCATTCAATGAGTCAACAATCCAAGAGGAGCATGAAGATCTTGTTCCTATTGATCATTACAATCAACCCTTTTGCATTTGGGATCCTGGTGAGATGGCACCAAGGTATGTTAAAGAACTTGAGTGGGATAAATTTCCCTTTGATCCTGATAAAGTTCAAAATTCATTTTGTATTGCAAGCTATGAAGTCATTGGAGAAGACGTTGTCTTTGATGAAGAAGCTTGTTTAGCAAAGCTCCATAAAGATTCCTTTGAGGTAGCCACTAAAGCAGAGTATGTTGCTACCAAGACTTTAAGAGAATCAATCAATAATGATTCATTGTTTGAAAATATTGCTGTTAAGAAGGAAGCTGATTTTGAGAATCAAGTCAAAGAAAATAAATCAGAAAAGTTGATGTTTGATGAGCAAAGCTTCTTTGCTGATTTTGATCATGGGCCTAAAGAGCTGCAAGTTTTGAAGGATAACTTAATGGTTTCAGAAGAGAAAATTGTTAAAGCATTATCAAGGTTTGATAGCACACACAATTTTGTTGAAGAACTCTACTGGAAGTCACAGTTTGAAGAGAGGCAGAATGGAGTTAAAGGAGTCACTCTTTCCAAGTTGCAAACTATCAAAGAAGCATTGGAATCATTAAAGATAGATTATTTGCATTTGCTCTCAGATAGGGATAATGCCATTAAGTTTGCAGAAGAGACCTATGATGCCTACCAAGAGAAGGAGAAAGAGGTTGATCATCTTTACCTTGATCTTTCCTTAGCTCATCACTCTTTATGCAAGGGAGAAAATCAAACTCCTATTGCAGCCACACTTGAAGGACAAGAAGCTGATACAAAGATTATGGAGATCAAGCAAATAATTGAAGGTATTAATGAACTCCATAATGATGAAACCTTGCTTAATTTTAAGGAGATTCATGAAGATGATGGTAATTGGAAGGTAAATCAAGAGTGTGAACTCTTGAGTTGGGAAGAGAACTTGCCTCAAGAAGGGATAGCTTGCAGCCATGAGCTTAAATCAACAAAGTGCATGTTAGCAAATGTTCAGTTGGGTGTAATGGAGGTAGGAGACCAGCTAGTTGATTTCAAACTTCTCAGAGAATGTAGGGACGAGATATATTCTGTGATTGATAATCCTCCAAGCTTGCTTGTAAGTGAATGTATAAGAGGTTTAGAGAGTTCAGTCTCCATATGGGAAGTGTTGATTCATGACGACTTCCCCATCTTTGACACCAAGGTGTTAAAACATGTTTTGGTAAGACATATTGTTTACATGCCTGACAGTTTATCCTTTGGATTGAGTAATGCTCACACTATCTTGTCTTGGGAGAAGGATTTGAAGACGATGTTTGTTTCAGGCTCCCTTGTTTTTGAAGCTTTCTTGGATAGACTTCAATGGTTTACCAAAGAAGTCAATAATTTTCTGGGTGTGCAATTGGAGTTGATTGGTACTCAGGAATTTGTTGTGAAAAATCTTTTGGGGTATGGTAGGAAGCTTCATTGGAGGGATAAGGATCAAACTTTCAAAATTAATGGTGTTTTTTCCTTTCTTACCAGCCACTTGATGATTCCATTTGTTTACCAACAAATGGATTGGAGAGAAATTTTGAGCAAAGAATGGTTCTTTGCTGTAATGGAACTCTTAGAGTGGGGGTTTCCACCCTTGTGTTCGAGCAATTTGGTCAAGATGAATGTGGATTTTCAATATTGCAGCAGTGGTTCCTACTCTTGTTTGCAGATTTCTTTGAACTCTAATGTTGAGTCTTTCATTCTTGATTTGGTGGTAGCTGCTGGTCACTCCATTGCAACAGCAACAAGCGAAGATTCTAGACTTATTACTCATGAAGTTTGGGAGAAAGTTGAACTTAGACAAATTATTTACTTTCTTAACAATCTATCTCTTGAGTTGAGTGATGTTTTGGCCCATCCTAGTCCTTTGAGGGAATGGGAATTGAGGACAACTTTTGTTTTGTGCTCCATTAATGTTGATGTTTTCATGAGTGGGCCACATGGGTTTATCAAAGAAGACTTTAAATTCTTGAGTTTGCATTTTGCCTTGATTAGTACTTGGAGAAGTGTTGAGTACTATTTCAGATGCATTGGAGGACATTTTCAGTTGAGTATCCATGTTTGGAATACTCAATATGGCTTGAAGGAAATTGTTACTAGTAGAAAGAGGAATCTTTGGAGAGATAAGAATTTAATTTTCAGATCCTCTGATGATGTCCCCATCTTCGCCAATCATTTGAAGGTTCTTTTTGCTCATCAACTGGTGAATTGGAGAGCTATTTCGAACAAAGGATGGTTTAATGTTGGTTTGGAGTTTCTTGAGAAGATGTTTTCAGCCTTGGTCATGAGCAATTGTTCTATTATGGACGTTGATTTTCAGTATTGCAGCAACTGTTCAATTCATTGCATGATGATTTTCCTAAAATCAGATTTTGAGAGGTTTATTTCAGTTTTCATGGGCAGCTGGTCCAGTCATTCTTCCTCTTCTCAATCTTTTTTCAGTAATGGTTTATGGCCTCAAAAGTGGGAAATGATGCTTCATAGTGATTTGGACCAGATTTGGATAGTGTTTAAGTTCCTTTCCAATGATTTATTCTATACAAATTCTTGCACTAGTGTTTGGGGCAGCGAACCCTTGCTTGTTTGGGTTCAACCTTTTGAGACTTTTGAGATTTTAGTGGGAGTTTTCATAAATTTTCTTGCATATATCAGAATTATTCAAAAGAGGCATTATACATCTTTGAGGAGCTTTGATGATGCGGCTGTTATGTACATGCAAAGGGTTGTTTATTCTTTTACAAATAGCTATGATGGAGTTACATTTGTTGTTGTGATTTGGTTTGATGCTTTGAGGAGTGATGTTGATGAGAATATCTTTGAGTTGTTTAGAGTAATCTTCTTTATTCTCAGGATGGTGATTGACATTAACATCGCAGATGTTAATTCCTCAGAGATTATTGGGCATGAGATGTTGCTAGATTTTGATTCCATTCCTTCCATGTTTTTCAGTTTGAATTTTAGGCATGTTATCTCCTTGAGGTTGCAGGGATGGTTTGTGCAGTTCTGGTGCAGTGATTTCATTTGTGTGATCAGAGCAGAGCAGCATCAGCATGATGGAACCTTTCCGAGATGGACTTGGGACCCCGGGATCCTACATGTTTGGTGGGATCAGTTTGGAGTGTTGTGGCATTGCTTGAGGACAAGCAATTTTGGGAAGGGCAGACTATAATGTCCCCATTTTGGCCATACGCTCTTCTTTGATTCATCAGTCTATTCCGGAACCCGTAGACTGGAATGAGGTGAAATTAGGGTTTCTTGGCTTGGAGTTTTGTGGCATTTCATGTTATTTACTATTTTTAGTAAATGCTAGTTGTGGTAGTTGCAGTTGTCCATTCTTAGTCCTTCTCAGTTGGAGCAGTTGTTATTATATTGGCTTGGTCTTCAGAGAGCTTTAATTGGTGAAAAATATTTAATTAAAGGCATTATGTTTTAATTCACTGTTGACACCCCCTTGGCCTAAGGAGATAACTTAAGTTGTTTTTAAAAGTGGGGCCATGAAGGGTATGCCTTCATAAAGAGCTTTATTAATTTTATTAAGAACTTTATTCCTTGAGCAAAAGTGGACGCCACTTTTATATTATTTGAATAAAGTGAAATTCTTGGAGGCTTTTGGGACGCCACTTGAGAAGTTGATTGGTCTTTGGGAATGGGAAAGGTCTCTTGTGTCTTTTGAGCTGCTTCTCAGGCAATTGAAGAGTTTTGGTGAGCTCTTATTTATTGAAGGCTTTTGCTCCAGCATTGCATCCATAGAAAATTATGCTAAAGTAATGCTGTCGAAATGACAATTGACATATTGCTTCGAGGAAGTCTACCTCCTAGCCTCTCATCCAATTTCGTGTTTGCAATATAACACCTAGTTGGCTACATTGCTGCTTCTCAACTTCAGACTAGCAGATTGAGCATCAAAGATTGAAGAATTTCGGAGATTTTGGTAATTTTGGTTTGCTGTTTCATCAACTGCTGAAAGTGATTTTTATTCATGGCTTATTTTCTAGCTTGAATTTCGTTCTGGGTATTTAACCAATCTGTTTGCTGACCTTGGGCGACCATTCATGCAAGTTTTGAGATTTTATTTTGAAGTGCTTGATTTTTAAATAAAATCGCCCCTCCCAAGAGGGCCGTACCATCTCATGTGCATTGGGAATTGTGCAAGTAAAAAAATAAGTTGGAGTTGCTGCTGTTTGGTGCTTGGTTTTTGGGCGCCTACCTCTTGAGAAACATTTGCATAAGATTTCAGTCAATTCGGAGGTGAAACGAGTGAGTTATGAATATTTTACTGTTTCCCAGTCTGCTGTTATAATTTCCAGAATTCTGATTTTTATATCAGACTGTTGCAATTTCCAGATTTTTGGCTTATACTTCAGTATTTGAGTGTTATAT
>VDFB02052507.1:0-26054 GCA_007258455.2 Sequoia sempervirens
AAGCCTCCACAGAATACAAAAGGACACCTATTTTGGCTCCAATACTTTCCCTCGAACTTGGGTGCCAAAACTTGGAAGATAAACATTACATTAAATGCAATAAATTATGGAAAACCAAGGCACCTATTCCTCTTTCCAAGCACCCACTTGGAGAATCCCAACAATCACTCATTTATCCTTTCCTTATCTTTTATTATCCCATTTAAGTATTAACATGTGGAGAAAACAATATTAAATATTTATTTCCACAAATCACCTTTACCGCTACTAGTGGACCCATCAACCCTTATGAATATATTACAAACAATGGTGAGAATAAATTACAAAATACTTTCCCAATACACCCTAAGTGCCTAGGGACACTTTCCAAGGATGTTGGAACCATGCAATATGACATAGGATTTACAAGGTAGATGGCATCTTAATCCTAACAATTTTCACGTATCTTCCTGTCTCAATAAGAAGCAAATGACCCCTTGTAGATGTCTAAGTCATCAATTTATCCAAACGCCTCAATATTCCTTCTAAATGGGCATAACCACAATAAATACATAGAGTAATTCATCTAAATTGCATAAAAAAAAAAGGAAACAATATCAATCAATCTATTGTTGAAATGAGAGCACAAAAAATAAGGTAAATGAGAACGTAATTATTAAGGCTGCAGCCTAGCTAGTATGCCAATTATGAATATGATACCACTGTAGAAACCCTTGTTTCCCCTGTTTCGGATTCTGACTGTTTTTTGAGAGTTTTTGTGTATTTTTGGTTTTTTGGTGTTTTTGAGCAAAAATGAAATAATGCGATATTTGCAAGAATTCAATAATAAATGCAAATAAAATCATATAATTCTGGAAATGATAGAATCAATCGGAAATACTGATGCCAATCTATTTATTTAACTTCTGGATTTATTACAAATGAGATCCAATAACATGCAAGTAAAAAGGCAACGATTTTTTATGAAAACCTGGTATTTGCAGCAATGAATGATCTTCAAGAAAATGTACGGCTGAAATGATTGATCACTTTTCCTGGCGCCAGAAGGAAGGATCCACTGCTAGTGAAATATGCGCCCCTAGTAATAAAGTCTGACTGCCAAAGATGAAGGCGATTTGCTCTGAAACAAAAGTACGCCCTTTCTTGAATGGTACGGCCAGGTACAGCAGGAGTACGGCTTTTTAAACAGCAATCAGCAGATGAATAAAGTACGGCCTCCACTCAAAACCCCAGATCTCAATGAAATAGGCGCCTGGATAGAAGAATGCTTTCTGGATGAAACCCCAAACAAAACTCTGAAGTGAATGATCTGTGAATGCTCTGTAATCTCTTCTGGATGAAAAAATCTCTTGCCTGGCAATAAATCGGATGATATTTCACAACCTCTGAATTGCTTTCACTGGAGATGGCTCGTTCCCCAATGCTCTGAGACTGAAACCCTTGGCTTCCGTGCTCTGGTTGAAGACTTGCTCAAATTTCAATAATCAATAACATAATGAGGCTTGAATTTCAATACAAAACCTTACTCTACGAGAAAGTGCGATTTTCCTCAATTAGGGATCATTAAAATAAATTCGAACTTTTTATTTTAATATTTCAATAGTCTCCGGACAAATTTTTAATTATAAAATATAATTAAAAACGTCCCCTTCCATGATGGGCGACCCCTTCCAATATTTCACTTAAGTTATAATATAAAAATATTATAACTTTATATTATATGCTCCATTTAATTAATATTTAATTAATCAATCAAATATTAATAACTCCCTCAAGAAACGTCTGATGCACGAACCGTCTGAAGCTGGCGAACCAAGGAGTGATTCTGCACGTGATCAAACTATACTGCTAAAAATAGCAGGGGTCCCTCGCTGAGTGCCAAATACTGCTAAAAATAGCAACTCAAGCAAAAAGTGTCCGAATGAGCCCGAACGAAAGCCAACTGATCAAATACTGACCTCTGAAGCCAAGCCAAGCTCCATCAAGACCCTCTATCCATCCCATCGGCCCTCTGAGAATGTATAATAGGCTAATCTTGTGCTTAGAGAGATGTCAACTAGAAGGGGACATGACAGTCTGCCCCTCCTGAAATTGCTTGTCCTTAAACAATCTCAACTCCAGATGCTGCAGAATATCCTCGCTCTCCCATGTAGCATCATCCAGCAAATCTCTCCATTTCACTAAATATTCCTTGATAGTCCTCCTATGCAACTGTCTCTCTCTGTACTCCAGGATAGACTCAGGTACTAGAATCAACTTTCCCTCATCATCTAAGGGAGGTAGAACTGCAAACAGTACCACACGGTGTCCCAATGCCTTCTTGAGGCTAGTATTACTGCTCTCTGCTTAGGAGCTCTAGCTCATAAGCCACCTCTCCAACACGCCTCGGGATCACGAAAGGGCCCAAGTAATATCGTCTTCGCTTCTCGACCCTCTTCCTCGAGTAGGCGTGGTAGGGCTCGCGACATAAGATAAACCATGTCACCCACCTCAAAAATGCCTCGGTTCTCTTCGATCTGGCGTCTTTGCTTTTGCTGATTTTGTGCCTTGGCAATATTTTCCTTGAGAGCCCTCATAGTATCTAACTCTCTGCAACAAATTCGCTGACCTCGGCCTCTTGTCACTCGATGGCAAATCGAGGAAAACTTCGACCTCATAGCGGGTACCACAACACCATGAAGGGACATCACGAGAATGTTCAGTATGGGAAATGTTTGTTCACACTCACACAAATGAATCCATTTGACCCATGCCTTCTGCTGCCCTGCAATATAGTTCCTGAGGTAACCTTCCACCCACTTATTCACTATCTCCGTCTGCCCATCGGTCTGCGGGTGGTAACTGGTGCTCGGTGTAAGTTCGGTCCCATAGAGTCTGAACACCTCCTGCCAGAAGTGACTCAAGAACCGACTATCCCTGTCGCTCACTATGCTCTGAGGCAACCCATGTAGTATGAATACCTCACGGAAGAAGACCTCTGCCACCTGTGTAGCTGTGTAGGTAGTGGTAATCGGAAAGAAGTGGGCATACTTCGTCAGCCAATCCACAACTACATATATGCAATCCCGTCCTTGGGCTTTAGGCAAGCCCGTAATGAAGTCTATCGACAGGCATTCCCACTTCCTGTCAGGAATCGGAAGTGGCTGCAATAATCCTACCAGGTACGTGTTCTCCTGCTTGTTCTGCTGACAAACAGGGCACTCACGCACGTATTGAAGAACATCTGCCTTAAGTCCTTTCCATGTGAATCTCTCCCGAATCTGTCTGTAGGTTTTGAAATACCCGGGATGTCCTGCAGTAGTGTTGTGACCTTTTTCACACATCGCCCCATTGCAAATGGGGACCCCCTAATTTTGGCTTTGCTTTTCGGTCGTTTTGGTCTGTCTCTCTTTTCTACTATCTGTCTTTTCGGGATTGTGCCCATCATTGAGTTTAAACTGGAAATTTTGGTCAAGTCCGAAAATTAGGGTTTTGAATTTTCCAGCCAACCTGAAGTCAAATGAGGTGAATAAATTGAAAATTGAGACTAACACTGTTGTTAGTATGCTTCCAGCAGGTTTCCACCGAAATTTCGTCAGAATCCGAGTACTTACTATTTTTAGTAAGTGTGCAATTACAAGCAATCCTTCAACATTTCTGAAATTCTGACAGTCACGCTGCGTCCAGAGCACCTCAGGCTACACACAGGAAAAATTTGAGCAAAAACGGACGACTTACTATTTTTAGCAGTCCTGCTTCCGGGGCAAATTTCAGGGTGCAGATGCAGAGATTTTCTTTGCATGTTGGCATATTCCTTCTGGGTTTTTCGAGACCTTCGCGGTGATATGACATGCAAAGCATGACGATGGCTTTCAGCATTCAGCCTTCGGAGGCCGATATTAGGGTTTGCATGCAGACGTTTTCAGCGCATGTCGGTATATTCTTTCTGGGTTTTCCAAGAGCTTCGCGACAGTGTAACATGCAAATGGAGCTGACCACTTTTTGGAAACTTACTATTTTTAGCCAGTGCTTGCATGTTGGAGATTTTTCTGGGTTTTCTGGGTTTTCAAGATTTTTCGGGCAGTACGACACGCGAAATCATCCGGCAGCCGGTCGGTCACTTTTCCGGCCGCCTTCTATTTTTAGCAGGTATCTCTCAGGCAGCCACTCAGCACTTCAGAACTGCAAACTGACCATCATGCAACTGAAACGAGGTCAAATGGAGCTCATTTGAGCAACATGCACAAAATTAGGGTTTCAAGCTTCAGCGCTAAAAATGAGGAATCAGAGGTCAAAATATTCAAAACTGAGGTATCCATCATGATCAGCATCCTTTCGAGAATCTGCTGCAAAATTTGAAGGCAATCGGAGAACCTGCTATTTTTAGTAAAATGTTCCGGGCGCAGGCTATAGATAGAAAGTTGATCGCAAGCTCCGGCACAGACAGGCAAGTTCACCAACAACGGGCACACTGTCCAGATTTCAAGGCAAACAGAGTTACAGGGAATGAAAAATCAGACAATTGCTTTTTTTTTAGCAGACATGAGCAGAGGAATTAGGGTTTCCTAAAATCAAGGGTGAAACACGAAAGTTAGGCAGAAGCAGCATTCAGTCACAATCAACACCCTTCAAGCAATCAACACGCAAAATTTGAAGGCATTCCGAGCAATTGCTATTTTTAGTAAGTCGCTAAAAATAGCAAGTGCAGACAGATATCAGGCATCAGCAGCTCAACCACATCTCGAGATTCGAAACAAAGCAAAATCCAGCCTTTTTAGTGCAAAATTGACAAACTTTCTAAAAATAGCAAATTAGGGCAAGCACGATCAAGTCACTCTAAATTGGACAAATGGCATAAAATTCATTGAAATTGATAAATTTTCAAGTCCAGCATCCAAAGCTTGCTTTAAAAGGCCAAAGACAGATCAAAATCTTGAAGTGTTTGAAGAATGGAAGTTCACCCTCCTTCTAGCGCCAATTCTGTTGGCGACTTTATTTTGCGTTGGTGCGGTCACGAAAAACACGTCAACAAGTAGGTACATCATGAAAGGCTCGCATGATAATGTTCTTCACCTCTGAAACTGGGACCAAATAAATCCTGTTCTTGTAAATGATCAAGTCATTCACAAGCGTGTACCTGGTATCAATCGTCGATCCCTCAACAATGCTGGAGGCCCAAGTATCCTTGGCATACTCTGCCACAATCATATGCCTCCAATCTTCTGAAATGTGAACCATAGAGCTCAAATATGGCCTGCGTGAAAGAGCATCAACTACTACATTCTGTGTACCTTTGATATACGAGATATCAAAGTCATATGCCTGCAATTTGCTCACCCACTTCTGCTGACGATCATTGAGATCTCGCTGCCCTAGGAAGTGTTTCAAACTGTTGTGATCAGTTTTGATGCAAAATTTGCTGCCAACAAGATATTCCCTAAATTTTGCTAAGGCATGCATTATAGCGAGCATCTCCTTATTGTAAATGTTGTAGAGTCTCTCTGGCCCTCTGAGTTTACGGCTCTCATATACAATAGGGTGCTTGTCCTGCATAAGCACCGCTCCAATGCCCTCACCTGATGCATCGCACTGAAGCTCCAAAGGCTTCGAAAAGTCTGGTAGTGCCAACACTGGGCACGTGGTCATCAACTCCTTAAACCTCATAAATCACTCCTGTGCCTCAGGAGTCCAACAAAATGCACCCTTTTTCAGAAAATATGTCATCGGGGCTGCATGACGTGAATAACCATTCACGAATCTGCGATAGAACCCAACAAACCTAGGAATCCTCGCAGCTGTGTAAGGTTTGCCGGAGTCGGCCAGTCTATAATAGCGCGGATCTTCTTAGGATCCATCCGCACTCCCTCTGCACTGATAATATGACCTAAGTATAACAACTCGGTCATCCCCAAATCACATTTGGACTCCTTGGCGTACAAGGACTCCCTCTCCAGAATACTCAACACGGTCTCCAGGTGAGCCAAATGCTCCTGCCAAGTCCTGCTGTAAATAAGGATATCATCGAAAAAGACCAACACAAATCTCCTTAGCAGTGAATGAAAAACCCTGTTCATGGTGGACTGAAAAGTAGCTGGCGCATTAGTGAGCCCAAATGGCATCACCACAAACTCGAAGTGCCCACAATGACAACGGAAGGCAGTCTTCTCGATGTCCTGCTCACGAACCCTGATCTGATGATATCCTGATCTTAAATCTATTTTCGTGAAGTAGCATGCACCATGGAGCTCATCAATAAGCTCGTCTATACGAGGTATTGGATACCTGTTTTTGATAGTCCTCTTATTCAGGACTCTGTAGTCAATGCACATGCGTAAGGTGCCATCCTTCTTCTTTACCAAAACAACTGAAGAAGCGAATGGTGATTTGCTAGGTCGAATGTGACCCATAGCAAGTAACTCCTTGATCGTTTTCTCGATCTCATCTTTCAGCCGCTTGGGATGTCTATAGGGCGTAATCATAACGGGCTTAGCGCCCTCCTCAAGCTCAATAATATGCTCAATGCCCCTGTCTGGAGGTCTCCCTGGTGGAATATCACTGAATACCTTATCATGCTTGATTCTCAACTGCTGTATGTCGGGATGATATTCAGTCTTCTGCTGTCCCTCCTGTATAGGTGCCAATGTGCACTCGGCAGCCCACTCTACCATGTCGTGTCGCATGAGTCTCTCCATCCGACGAAAAGAAATTGTTTTGATGTTGCTGTCCCGTATTGCCTTTAGAATGTGTGTCTTCC
This sequence comes from Sequoia sempervirens, assembly GCA_007258455.2. Lineage (NCBI taxonomy): Eukaryota > Viridiplantae > Streptophyta > Pinopsida > Cupressales > Cupressaceae > Sequoia > Sequoia sempervirens. The sequence continues at coordinate 6,734 of VDFB02052507.1, forward strand.
CATCAACATCAAAACGGATCTCCATGTCCTTAAGACGAAGAGTGACTTCCTCAAGTGAATGAAGCCACTTCATACCCAAGACCAAATCGATATCTCCCATGTTCACTACGTAGTAATCAGCCTTGAACTCATAATTGTTCAAGCGTAAGGGGAGATCCTTGATCATGCGTTCACACCTAAGAGTGTAACCGTCGGCCACCTTAACCCTAATGCCTTCGAACTCCTCAGTGATGAGTCCGCGTTTCTCAACAAATCTAGCATCGATGAAATTGTGTGTGGCTCCTGTATCAAGAAGGGTAATGACCCTCTGTCCTGCCAACACTCCACGAATCCTGAAAGAACCCTCCTGCTGAATGCTAGATGGCGTGCCCCTGTCAAGACACTGGCTGCCCCTTAGCTCAAGCCGACTCCCTCTGGCTGTTCAATTTCTGACTCCTAATCCTCATATATGCCCACATCACTCGATTTGCCTTGCCCTTAGGGCCTCAAAGGACAATCGTGATTGGCGTCATAGGGACCTTTGCAGTAGAAGCAAAGCTTCTTCCTGCGTAGATCGTTAAGGGCCTCTCGATCCAAAGGTGGTGCTGCTGATTTACCCTTTGAATCATTTTTAAAATCTGATTTTTCTTTGTTAAAATCAGACTTCTCTCTGTTTTTGTTAAAGCCCTTATTGTCCCTGAAAGAAGAAGAACCTCAGGAGTTGAATCTACTAGACGGTGCTGCCAACTCCATACTACGTGCCTTCTTCATCGCTTCCTGTAACGAAGGAGGATCAAAGGCTTTGATCCAACCTCTCAATGGCTCTATCAAACCCTCCATGAAAAGCACCACCAGTCGCCTCTCTGAAATATTCGGAACCATAACTGATAACTTCTGAAAGTCACCAATATACGACTCCAAACTACCACTCTGTCTCAACTGAGCCAAGTCTCTAAAATAGGATTCTGGATCCTTCCTATCAAACCGCTCCACCAACCGATCAACAAACTCGTGATATGATGTGATCCGGTCATGCGGGAGTGTCACCATCCCGTGGTGCCACCAGTCGTAAGCTACTCCCTCCAGATGTAATGTCGCATACCTGATAGCATCTCTCTCAGCCATCGGACGCAATGTGAGGAATGTATCTAGCTTACTAATCCAGGCCTGAGCTGTGACCTTACCACTACCATCGAACATCGCTAGATTGAGCCTGTTTGTAGCATGCTTCAAATCATTATTCTGGTATCTAGGTCTCCAATCCTGTCGACCTCTGTGGTGCTCTCTCCTCTGTGTAACAAATCTGTCAAAGGTAATCCTCTCTCTGACATCTGGTGGTACTAACTCCCACTCCTCGTTCGCTGCCATAAGTGTGTCTGCGAACAACTCCTCATGCTCTTCACTTGCGATAGCCTCATCGGGCTCCTGTCTCGCAAAAGTAGGCCTAGTGGGCCTGTCTGCTGTCCGTGAAACAATCCTAGGTGCTCGCCGTGATCCTGCATCACTCCTGTCATCGTCACGATGTGGTGACGGTCTCCTCGGAGTACCCAATCTCTGAAGTGCTACTGTCAACTGCTACAACACATCATTAGACTGCCGTTGACCTGCTCGTAAATCTCTAAGAGCGAGTAGAACCTCTACATTGTCCTAATCCCTAGGGTTTTGAGGGATCTCTGTTCTAGGATTATCTGTTCTGTCAGCCATGTTTCCCGGCTGCCTATTCAAACCCTGTTGCCTGTCAATCAAGGCTCGCCTGCGTGTATAATACCTGTGTGACCCAACCTCTTCTGGCTGCATAAGAGTGCTAAACCCTCAGGATGGCAGGATTTAGCTCTGATACCACTGTAGAAACCCTTGTTTCCCCTGTTTCGGATTCTGACTGTTTTTTGAGAGTTTTTGTGTATTTTTGGTTTTTTGGTGTTTTTGAGCAAAAATGAAATAATGCGATTTTTGCAAGAATTCAATAATAAATGCAAATAAAATCATATAATTCCGGAAATGATAGAATCAATCGGAAATACTGATGCCAATCTATTTATTTAACTTCTGGATTTATTACAAATGAGATCCAATAACATGCAAGTAAAAAGGCAATGATTTTTTATGAAAACCTGGTATTTGCAGCAATGAATGATCTTCAAGAAAATGTACGGCTGAAATGATTGATCACTTTTCCTGGCGCCAGAAGGAAGGATCCACTGCTAGTGAAATATGCGCCCCTAGTAATAAAGTCTGACTGCCAAAGATGAAGGCGATTTGCTCTGAAACAAAAGTACGCCCTTTCTTGAATGGTACGGCCAGGTACAGCAGGAGTACGGCTTTTTAAACAGCAATCAGCAAATGAATAAAGTACGGCCTCCACTCAAAACCCTAGATCTCAATGAAATAGGCGCCTGGATAGAAGAATGCTTTCTGGATGAAACCCCAAACAAAACTCTGAAGTGAATGATCTGTGAATGCTCTGTAATCTCTTCTGGATGAAAAAATCTCTTGCCTGGCAATAAATCGGATGATATTTCACAACCTCTGAATTGCTTTCACTGGAGATGGCTCGTTCCCCAATGCTCTGAGACTGAAACCCTTGGCTTCCGTGCTCTGGTTGAAGACTTGCTCAAATTTCAATAATCAATAACATAATGAGCTTGAATTTCAATGCAAAACCTTATACTCTTTGAAAAGTGCGATTTTCCTCAATTAGGGATCATTAAAATAAATTCGAACTTTTTATTTTAATATTTCAAGAGTCTCCGGACAAATTTTTAATTATAAAATATAATTAAAAACGTCCCCTTCCATGATGGGCGACCCCTTCCAATATTTCACTTAAGTTATAATATAAAAATATTATAACTTTATATTATATGCTCCATTTAATTAATATTTAATTAATCAATCAAATATTAATAACTCCCTCAAGAAACGTCCGATGCACGAACCGTCTGAAGCTGGCGAACCAGGGAGTGATTTTGCACGTGATCAAACTATACTGCTAAAAATAGCAGGGGTCCCTCGCTGAGTGCCAAATACTGCTAAAAATAGCAACTTAGGCAAAAAGTGTCCGAATGAGCCCGAACGAAAGCCAACTGATCAAATACTGACCTCTGAAGCCAAGCCAAGCTCCATCAAGACCCTCTATCCATCCCATCAGCCTACGAGGGTCGCATAATAGGCTAATCCATATGCTCAGAGAGATGTCAACTAGAAGGGGACATGACAATACCTCTTGTGAGAACAACGGTCTTTTGAAATTTTCCACTTTACCATAGATTATTTCAAAATTGTATGTCCTTGTGTACAACAGAAGATAAAGCCTTGACAAGTCCCACTTTAACGCATGACAAAGCTCAGGAGTAAGCTGAGCCTTGCAAATTTGCAGGCACCCTCAGAGGTACAACAGGAGATAAAGTCTTGACAAGTTTCACGGATCTTCCCGCTGAAAGACAGCAAAGGACCTCTCGCAGATATCTCAATGTCATCAATTTGTCCAGATCCGTTAGTATTTCTTTTAAATGCAATAACATCCTCTATTCTTGTTCTGCTAGATGAGAACCTATTGCAGATATTTCATTGTCATCAGTTTGTCCGGATCCCTAAATATTCCTTGCAAAAGCCATAACGTCCTCTAGTCTTATTCTGCCAGAATGAGAGGGTTATAAGTATTTCAGATTGATCATATTTTAATCTCCAAGAGAATATCAGGCAATTAAAGCTTTCACTCCAGCAATATATGAAGTTATCCAAAAACCATCCTCTTGTTTTAACAATGGCAAATCAGTTTTAAATGGAAATATCCCCATATCTTTTCTCCTCAGCCAGGACTAATTTTGCTTTGTAAATTTATGTTGATTCAAGCCATCAAAACCTTTAATGACATCACTATCCACAATTCTAGAGTAAATTTTGTCCCTTGAAAGAACATGGAATTCAATATTTTGAATTGGTCACGTTATTTAAAAGCACAAATGAATCCTGTTTTGAACTTTAAGTATCAACTCTTCCAATTACAAAAAAATGAGTTAAAATCCCTTCATATCCTTAAGGTTATGCCAATCAATAAAATTATTTCTTTAGGTCGAGGAGAGAGAACGAGTAACATCCACAATATCATAAAGGGAAATGTTTCAAATACAGAAGAGAACAAGGAAGCAGAGAAAAATACCATAAAATTAAGGGAGAATAACCTAGTACACACCTGAGGGTCATAACCTTTAGCAGCAACCAATAAACCCCCAACACGAATCAATGGCAGGCAATACTCGGCTGACATGAAATATATCACCATATGAAGCAAATCATTATATGCTACATCAAAAATAAATAGAAGGTTTGACCTATATCATCTAACCAAAGTAAAATGTTACTCGTATATGCATGCTTCTGACCAAGGATGAAGGAAAAATGAGTGGAAAAATCACCATAATATTGCTGCTGATAGATAACATCTCCTACCTAGAACCCTCATTTCTGCCACAGCTCTTGCCACTGCAACATCATACATCTCTCTGAACTCTGGGCTTTGACCAGCATCCTGCATTGTTGCATAGAAGCAAGCTAACAATAAATTATTGCAGAAACTGCATTTTTTGTAGTCATATGATTTTTTAAAGAGGCATAATCCAATTTCACAAGAAACCAACAATATCAGAATTGAAAATTTTATCAAGGCCTTACAAGAGAGTACATAAAGCTTTTTTAAGACATTAAAAATTAATTAATTTCCAAAATAATGCTAGGAAGTTCGGGCAAGAGAAGACTTGATTATTTTTAATGCTTCTCTTCAGTGCCATGACACCAGTCAAATATCAATTGACTGACCTGTAACTAATTATAGCTAGCATCCTGAAAGTATTTCTGCTTTGAATAATAATGGGCCTCCAACTTGGAATAATGATACCTTTGTGCTGTATGTTTAGCTTCACATGCCACACTTCCAGCCACCATTACATAATTTTAGTAGTTATTACAACTCACACATACAAGTTCAACTATCTTAACAGTTTGTTGTTATATGGAACATCTAGGGCATGATAAAAGAGAATGATCACAAAGCAGATTAATCAGTGGCTTCTAGAAATAAAATCCCAGTGACAAAATCATATTTCTGTCAGGCAAATACAGTGCTAAATGTCAGAAAAAAAAAGTTACATTGTAAACCCAGGGACCAACTAAGCATTCCTCAGCATAAGATTCTTTATCTACTGTGTGGAAAGCAGGCAACTAAATGAACAGATAGAAACACAAACCTTTTCGTGACAAATTTTAGACCTCGTACCAAGTTTGGGTGTCAAGGGGAAAAATGTGAAGAACATAAGATCAATTTTTGGGTTTATGAAGATATAATACTATTGTGTTGTTTTTAGTTTTTGGTGCAATTTATCAGTTTACAGACCATACTACTCGTTCTTACAGGAAATCGCACTATTTCTGTTATTGCTAGCAGTACCACCAAGGGGGGCATTGACCAAATCAAGTCATACAAATGGATAATGATGAGCCTAGGGATGGCATCTGAGTTATTTGCTTCTCTTTAATCTAATTCCATCAGTCTTTATTATCATATCTAACCATACAAGAGTTGGGTATTGAGTTTATGCTATGAACTTTCCTAAGACCTTGTTAGGAAAAGGTGTGTTGTTCACCTTGCATAATGTTACAATGTAATTTAATATTATTTGTGGTGCACCTAGGGGATCTAGGGATGTGTGCATCACATGGGTTAAACATTCTTGGGAATGCTGTATGTGTTGTATATAGCATTGGGATAAATATTTAATATTGGGAAACTTAATACCAAAAAGTAAATGACGGGGGAAATGGTTTTGTAAGCTCATGGTATAAGTTACATGGTTTGTGTAATACCACTTGGTGGTTTTTTTGCAAGCTTATGTCTATAAAAGCAAGCACATGTGTAATTGTCTAAGGTTGGCCATTTTGGGGTTGGCTTGTGAGAGCATCTTTTGTAGGTTGCACATGTGAGGGTTTGAAGCATGGCATGGAATGTGTGGTTGCATGCTTGTTCACATGGAGTGCATGTAGAGAGCTTGATGTTTCAGAAGTGTTCATGGAGACTCTAAAGATGTATTGTAATGATTTGATTGCTGAATAATACATGGATGATGGATGCTTTCAGAGGTTGGATTTCTCCCTCTTGAGGGTTTTCCTAAGGTATATTTTGTGTCATCTTTGATGGTACGTTGTCTATTCTTTTGCGTATGGATTATGAATACTTGTTTGCAGATTTCTCTATTTGGGTTATGTGGAAATTGTCATAGATGGCTGCAAATTTCCTTCCAAGCCTGATCACACATCCTACGTACTGACCACATCTTTTCATTGATTGATCACTATTGTTAAAGGCTATTATATGAAGTCATACTAGTCCCTGTGTGAGCCATACAACCTATTTGAGCAGCTTTTTTAGTGATTGATTTATAACTGATGATATCCTTCTACTAGTGGTGCAATTGTCGTTAACTCTTTCCCAACTGCATTTATTTTGGCACAAAGTCCAAGTTCAAATGTTGAATCTAAGGGTTCCATACAAACTACAGTATTGTATTAAGTTTGAAAAATACTAATATTTGAATGCGGGCCATACTCTACTTTCAGGTCGTACCATCTCAATATGGGGTTGTATTTTCCTTTAAGGTCTAATATGTTGTTTAGATTTCACTTTTTTTGTATGGATGCAATTTTGTTGGGGTTTAACAGTCAAACAAATCAGAATTTTATGGATATCGGTAAAATACCATTTATCCTTGCATATAATTGTACCACTTAATAGTTGCGCTGGGCAAGAAATTTGGTGTTGCAAACTTCATTTTCTGCTGTTCCAATCATAGTTTACATACTCGGAATTGGAGAGTACTCGGCAAGCCCAAAAATCTTGACTCAGAAAAAACTCGGCAAATACTCAGCAAATGTGTGTGGATATTTATGTATGTGTATACTCAGGACTGCACTGTGCACACATACATATCTATAAACATACACAGGATGCCAAGTTTTCATGCATATACACATAGAGACATATTTATACACACACAAACATGCCAAGTTTGTGGGTTTTTTGCGAACTACTGGCGATTACTCGATAATTTGACAGGAGAAAATCCATATACATACTGCCCGTGAGTAAAAGCAGAAATTACTCGGCATGCAGATTTTTTGGAGATTACTCGGCTACTTAGAGAGTATGTAAACTATGGTTCCAATCATTATTTGAGGAATCTGATATTATTTCCAAACCTAATCATACCATTCCAGGTATCATTTATATTCTAGGTACTAGCTTATAATTTACAAGCATTTTAATTTTAGTTGAGCACAGAGATTTCCAATGATTTTTCTTGTTATTGCTACTAATATAGTCAAGGGAATCTAAGTTTGAATGCTGATTTCATACTTATTGTCTACAATGTAATAAAATGGTCAGTTTACTCCCAATATTTGAATTTCAAAGATCCTAGACAATTCACTACCAAATCCCTATTATCATTGTAAAGATCTTGGTTTATCTGCTAGATCCATTTTATTTTCAATATTTTATCTGCCAACTTGGCCTGTATCAGATTTGGGTGATATAGTCTATCTTTTTGGCATTGGCGTATTTCATTTGTTATCAACTAATTTGGGTTGATCAGAATTTGGCATTTTGCATATCATTAGCTGCCATTTTGGCATTGATCGATTCTATGAATTTGAAATTATATGTAATTTGGCCAGCTAGCCACTAATATCTTGTTATTTAATTCCATTGTTGTTGTTCTAGTCTCTGTATACTCTCACCTTGAACACATTGGGAATTTGGTGATCAGAAAGAGTTAAGGTTTGAGTGACTACAAAAAAAATTACTGGATCTGAGCTAACGCTATAGCAGAGACACTAACCAAGAGACCTAACTTTTAAAAAAATTGGACCTACCAATGATACGCTTAATAATCAGGTTCATGTTCAAAGTTGAATTCAATGAGCACATGCTACTCTCAAAATTGAACAAAGCCGTAATAAATTTGATGACCTAAAAATATGTTGAAATGGGACAATCATCTCTGAAATGTCAAAAAATCTATTCCATAAGCAAAATGATGAGAATTACAAATCTGATTTTATGTGAATGACTGAAGTGCTAAAACAAAACAATGTTGGAAGCATGCATCTATCAATTTTGTCTTAAAACCCTTCTAAAAAGAATTGAAGTCATCCACTATTTCAATCACACTATAATATAGCCTGAAATTGAATTTTTCCATAAAACAAGGCAATCTTACAATTAAGGATACAAGATATTGGTGGCTAGCCAACCAAATTACATTTAATTTCAAATTCATAGAATCAATCAATGTCAAAATGGCAACTAGTGATAATGCAAATTCCAATCAAACCAAACTAATTGATAACAAGCAAAAATGCTTCAATGCAAAAATTGCTAAATATATCACCCGATTCCAATACACGCCAAGCTAGCAAATAATATACTAAAAATAAAATGGATCCAGTGGATAAACTGACCAGAATTTCTACAATGATAGCAGGGATCCAGCAATGAACTATCCAAGATCTTTGAAATTCCAATACTAGCAATAAACCAATCAGCTTAAAATATTGTAGACAATAAGTATGAAATCAGCATTCAAACTCAGTTTCCCTTGACTATATCAGTAGCAATGACAAGCAAAATCACTAGAAATCTCCACGCTCAACTGAAATTAAAATGCTTGTAACTCATAAGGAAATACCCAAAATATAGATGATACATGGAATGGTATGATCAAGTCTGGAAATAATATCAAACGCCTCAACTAATGATTGGAAAAGCAGATAATGAAGTTTGCAGCACCAAATTTATTGCCTAGCTCAACTATTAAGTGGTACGCTATATGCAAGGATAAATGGTATTTACCAATATCCATAAAATTCTGATTTTTCTAACTGTTAAACCCCAACAAAACTGCATCCTTGCCAACATCAGGAACTTGGTGATCAATAAAGCTAGGACTTAAGTGATAGCAAAATAAATTAGTGGATTTGAGTAATGCCCTACTAGGAACACTACAACACCAAGAGACCTAGCTTTAAAAAATTTGCACTACCAGTGATCCCCTTAATTGTTAAATTTAGTGATCAGATTAAATGCACAGAAAATTAATTAAAATCAGACACAATAACACAGCAGATACCCTGGGAAAACACTCCTCTTGAGGGAGAAAAACCCAACAACAATATATCTCTTCTATATTGAACAATAATGAAGTCACTTTTACAATAGAGGCCGAAATGAACTAACACATCCACTAAAATCTGATTCTCTGGAATATCAGATTGAAGATAAACTCAGCCAACTATAAGAATCAATCTCTTCTCAAATGATAAACTCGAACTGCCTTAGTAGGAATTCGCACTTCAAAGAATAAAATCGAACTTCTCCAATTGATGATAAACAATGTAAATGCCAATGGATATATATACACATCAAAGATGAAGAGTCGTGTCTCTCCAAGACAAGTCGGCTTGAATAGAAGAATGAATCTTAACAATAAAACATGACCAATCGCAGCTCTTCAAGAGGTCGGCCTCATAGCAAATCGTGCCTCCTTAAAGAATGACGTGTCTCCAGAATTCACGCCTCCAGGTGAAGAGATGTCGGCCTTGATAAATAGACAACTTTCAATAACAAATATTAGATCTTGTTTTGATAAAAGACGTGACTCATAAAAGTGACTTAAGTCGGCTCCAAAAGAAATATAAGTATAATTTAAATAGCCGTTTATGCTATGTTTTAATTATCTCCATACTTGGGTCTACAAGAAGCAGCTCGTCGCTGCTAGAACATCAACACTCCCTCTCAGCTAGGGATGATACTTCCAGCTGCACAAGACATATCACCTCAACGTGATGTCTACCACAATGGCTACAACCAAATGTGGAAAGGAAGAATATCACCCCATCATGACATCAGATATCACCTCAACATGATATCAACCATAATGGCTACAACCATATATGATATGTACAAGTGTTCATCACTTGCGTGATGTTGTCACCTCAACATGACTTTTCACCATGGGTCTCCCAGAGGGTGAAACACAAGTACAAAAAAATCATCACGGATTCTCTCACGTGATGCTGTCATGGAGTCACACACATGACATCCACCATGACTCTCTCAGAGGGTGGAAACAAGGGATTTCACCTCAAACTTCTCTTATCGAGAAGAACTCATTAATCAAGGGATTTCACCTCGAACTTCTCTCACAGAGAAGAACTCATTAATCAAGGGATTTCACCTCGAACTTCTCTTTACAGAAAAGAACTCATTACAGGCTATCACTGATACTGAGTCTCTTTCTCAGTTAAGGCTAGATTCTCCACCATACCAAGCTTATCTCGAAAGTACACAAACTTTATTATGGAGAGAGGCTTGGTGAGAATGTCTGTTGTCTGCTCATCTGTGTTGATATACCTCAACTGTATAGCCTTCCTCAATACCATATCTTTGATATAGTGGTATTTTATCTCAACATGCTTGGTTCTGTCATGAAACACAGGATTGACAGAAAGCTTCACACAACTATGATTATCACAATGAATGATAGTAGGCTCCATTGATTGTCCAAACAATCTTGCAAGGAGCTTATGAAGCCACACTGCTTCCCGAGCTGCCATAAAAGCTGCAATATATTTTGCCTTTGCTGTACTCAATGCTACAGATGACTGCTTCCTGCTGCACCAGGATATCATAGCTGATCCCAAACTGAAGCAACATCCAGAGGTGCTCATCCAATCTGTGACACATCCTGCCCAATCAAAATCAGTATAACCATGCAACTCCAAGTCCACATCTGAAGAATATCTCAACCCATATCCAATTGTGCCACGCAAGTATCTCAGGATATGTTTAGCTGCAACAAGATGTATCTGTCTCGGTTCACACATGAACTGACTAAGTGCACTCACAGCATAACAGATATCTGGTCTAATGTTAACTAGATACATCAAGGACCCAATCAGCTGTCTGTACATTGTAGGATCCACCAAGTCTGAACTAGCTGCAGCCTCCTCCAATTTATGTAGGTTGGTCTCCATAGGTGTAGACATGGATTTGCAATCCATCATACCAAACCTCTTAAGTACATCAATGGTGTACTTCCCTTGACTCAGAATCATCTCATCTGGTTTCTGCCAGACTTCTAAGCCAAGGAAGTAGTGCATAAGTCCAAGGTCTTTCATCTCAAACTCAGAGGCCAATTGTTTCTTACATTTGATGATCAAGTGCTCTTCTCCAGTAAGTATCAAATCATCAACATATAAAACCAAAATCAATGCTTCACCATCAATTACCTTAAAGTATAGATTAGGGTCAACATCATTCTTCAAGAAGCCCAAGCTTGACAGGTAACGATCAATTCTTTCGTACCATGCACGAGGAGCCTGCTTAAGACCATATAAGGCCTTCTTCAGTTTGCAAACATGAGACTCCTTCCTGTTGATGTGATTTTTGTGACCGCACCAATCAGCGAAACAAAGTATCTGAAGGCTACTCCATTCTCTCTTGAACAAAGAATTCGATATGCTAAGATTGCCAGAAAGTTCGTATGTTCAACTCCAAGGTTCCGAAAATGCTATGGAATACCCTCAATTGGTTCGTTGTGATTTGTTGTTTTTACGAGGGGACTTACACAATTGTTCAAAAGGTTTGCAGCTAATAGCAGGTTTATGATTGGAAGGGAATTTTATGCAATACGGATGATTTAGCAATGAAGTGCGTGTTCCTATACTAACCATAATCATGCGGAATTTAAATGGATGTAGGGTTCTAAAAGATCTAAGTTAAGTCTAAATGCAAGATGTGTGGAGCTTAACTTCAGCAGACTTCAACTGAATTTCGCCTTGCCTCACGTAGGACAGCTTCAGCAAAATTGGTGCAATCTTCAAGGGAGTAGCGGAAGATATTCAGATTACAATTCAACATGCATATACCATCAGGACGACGCATACAAGCACGTGGATCACAATCGAAGTTAAGTTTGAAATGATTTCCAGTTGACCACACAAGGCAAACTTGTCGTCAGCAAGCTGCTAGTGGTATGGATTAAACGAAGCTACCTCAATCAAACACCACAAATCCACAGCTAACTACTTGCATGAAAATAAAAAAAAATTACTCTAACTTATGTCCTACTTGAAGTTGCAGGGCGAAGAAACCTCACTAACTGCTCATAACGAAAGACAAATTCACCATCAATGAAACACTTTTATTATGATAGTCTTCGTAACAATTCCTTACAAAATTCTCAAAGGGAGAACTTTCCTTCTCCTTCAAATTATACTATGCAATGAAACTATGCTAACTCTAAACTGTCTCTCTAAGCTCTATCAGAATGTCTATTCTCTAGTCTAATAATGTGCAAATGAGGGGAGTCCCCTTTATATAGCTGGCCAATCTCAATAGACAGTCCAGATCAAATTACAATGGACGGCTCAGATCGAGCCACATCAGCCCTAGACTAGATTCTACCCTAAAAACCGCTAGAAGGTGGAGGAGTGGTGTAATTAATGAGCACAAAAATAGCAGATTCCTCCTTTGACCCCTATGGGCAATTAATGCCCACTATCCTTCCAGAAGATTCTCGTCCAGGACCTTGTTCCCATTGTTCTTCTCTCTAACCGCGTAAGCAACAAATCGGGTCAGCACTGCACCAACTTCCTGTTCAGAGATCGCTAGAGTAAGATTGAGCTGATACTCAAGGATAGCAATCATCTGCTCCTGTCGGATGCAAGATTTTCTCCAAGTCTCAATGGATTCTTGCATGTTCTGAATAATGGTTGAGAATGTGGAGATATTTCCAAAGTCTATTTGAGCAAATACCCTCATCTCCGAGAAGAATGGCTGCAATCTTCCCTTCAATCCATCTACTTCCACCTCCTCGAGAGTTAGTCTTTTGGTGAATAACGCCTCCAGCGTATTGAGGATTCCTTCTTGAATATTTCCCATAGCCTTCCTGATCTTGGCTGACTCCGTCTTTGCCGTGTCGAAGAAACCTCGGCCTGTGAATGCAACAGAATACCAGCCCGGAAAATCATATCTATCTCCTGCTTGAATCACCCCTTCTTCAACCAAAGTTTGCATTGGTATGCGCATCAAAGCAGCCAGGCGTGGAATAGTCTTATCATGAAATATGTGAGTATCGTTCCAAGCCTGCTCGATGTTCTCCAAACGAGAGATGATACTGGAAGCATGCTGGAAAGAGGAGACAAGACCCATAATGAATCTTTCAGCCTCAGCACGAACACCACCAATCCATTTATCTCCTTCTTGAACTGCCTTCTTTCAGCGCCTGGAAGGAATTTTCAGCCTCCTCAATTACTTGTACTCCAGTAGAGCGCCCTAATTCAATTGTAGTGACTGTGTAATTTTCAGACATTACATCACCTAGTTCACACTCTTCCCTCAGAACTGCAACATGGAGAGTGCGAGAACCAGCCTCATTTGTTTCCATCCTGGAGTACTTCCTAGCTCTCTTCCTCTTAGGTCACCCACTTATTCTATTAAGGAGCTCTTCCATCTCTATTGTTGGGTCAGTGTTGTCCTCCTGATCTCTCCTTATTGCACTTGTGAGCCAATTTGGAACATTCTGCTGAGCGTTATAGACGGTAAGCGGCTGCTCCTCTGTTGCTTCTACTCCATGAACTTTCTCTTCAACAACATTCGGTTGAGGCTCATCCGTTTCCATATGCTGACTATCTCCCTCAAGACCCCTAACTTCAAGCTCCGTAATGTCTTCATCCTCAAAGGCTGCCTCAAGTGCACGATCAAAGCGAGTGTCCATTTCTGTTTCTTCACCTTCATCTGGCCAATTAGCACTCTCAGGAGCATTGGCACTCTGACTATCAGGCTCCCTAGGCAATGGCTGGTTAACTTCTCCCATTTCTTGCTCTTCATTCGCTCTATCCCTCTGATTTGCAAACATTGAAACTTCTTGTATGCTGGAAGATTGAGCCAACAACTGTGTAGGCGATGCTTCCTCCGTCCTCTAAGGCTCAGGCTGAATTGGTTCTTCCTCATGTTGTGGCTCTGCGGCTTGGGCAATTTGTTTCCTCTTCTTTATCGACATCGGTGGCCTTCGATCGCACATGAAGTTCTACGTGAGGGCAATTGATCTTCTCTTAAGTCTGTGAACGTGCCCATCTACCCAGCTCCTCGTGAAAGTTAAGACAGGCATAGACAAAGTGTCTAAGTCTGTGATTTCCAACTCTACCCAATCAGGTGGTGGGATTGGTGTGTCCTTTATTGATTCATAATCCAGGTGAGTAAGTCTGGCATCTTCATCAACTTGATCCGAAACCTGGACCACCTCACACTCTCTGATCACCTTCAGAGGCAATCTAGAGAACATCCTCCTTCTGATTTCAATTTCATCCCCTACATTTGCCCAAAAATCCTCTAAATGAGCCTCGTGCCTATATTCTTTGCCTTGTACAATTCCAATCTTCCTTTGAGGATCAAAGTTCTGCCGGCTGGTGTGGAGAGTGAGGTAATAAAATTGTAATTCATCCTCCGCTTCCTTGGTTGCCTGCAACGAAGGGCACTCCTCAAGCGAATTTCCCATAACAATAGGAAAGTTCAATCCTCCTTTCTTTCTCTTCCTTATGATTTTGTCATAGGCCATGAGTTTCCTAGACACTTCAAGCATCACCATTCTATCTATGGGGTATCTTGGCAGTCGGTAGGTATATGAATGGAACCCCTACAGCCTTTTATAAGTGAACTTCGGGAATTGGATAAACCAAAACCCGTACTCTTCAATCAACTCTTGTGCTTCCTTGGATATCCTTTGCTGCGTTCTTCGTTGAAGAGTCTTTGTGATATGCATAGTGAAGGCATCATTCACTCTTTTGAAGTGGGAGGTACTTGTCAGATGTAACTGCCTGCAGGCTTCATGAATTTTGAATTGACCAGAACCACAGCCAATCGGCTCCTGGTATGTCAGCCCCTTATACTTCGTCATTCGAGCTAGATATAAATGACATACGAGCTCATGTAAAATGTCTTTGTCCTCCTTAGGCTTCTGAATTGTTCATCAATGTTGCCACTGATCATCTTCGCCCAATCCACATATTCTTTTCCCTCCAGCACCACACTAATGTAGAAGAACATCCAAGGCTCAAAAGCATACGCCTGTGGGCTACCATTCCCCTGGCTGAGCATCATGATCAAATCACAGTATTCTTGCTTCAGCTCCTCCAAAATAATCTGCTTTGGCAACTTGGCGCCAGGAGGCTTTGGCTTTCTCATCCATGCTGTGTTGATTCTCTTCGCACACTTATCAAAGGACAAGGCATACATTTTATCAGCCCTCTCCTTAGACTTGTACAACATTTTGTCCATTGTTGGAATCCCAAACGCTTCTCCAATGGCCTCAGGTGTGAAGTTGGCCAGCAACATGCCATCTGGAGAAACAATTGTCCGGTGGTCTGAACTGTAGTAGTTTACACATTCCATTATCAACTCTAAACATCGGACTGCTGGTGGAAAACCAGCAGCTGCATGCAACCCACTTCTCAAAATATTGTGCGAAGTCGTTGATGGAGGATAACCACCTTGCCCATATATTCTTCTTTTGAATGCTTCGAGGTTGAATGATCCCAAGTTGGTATCAGTCAAACCTCCCAGCTTTGACACGAACTTTGATTCAGCAATGAAAGACTTCTTCAGCTATTTGATTATCGCATGCCTGGAGGCATTCTCTTTGCCAACTTCAGCATTTCCAGCTCTGCCTGCAGCCTTGCTTGTTTCGGCAGCATCTCTTCTAATTTCAGCCATCTGCAAAATAAAATTCAAGCATTATAATTCTAACTTAGAAAATAAAAATACTGCGAAATGGCTGGCAAGTGGAGTTAGCTTCAAAAATAAAAATCTTCAGCATTAAAACTTCAACTCCAAACCTCTAGAATTATAACACCGAAATTAAAACTCCGAGCTTCAGCAACTTCCAGCAATAACACTTTCAGCACTTCGAAAAATCAAGCCCAACTTTCTTACTTCAGAATTTTCTTCTCTTCAACACTCACTTACTTCAAATTCAGCACCCTCAACTTCAGCACTTAGAAAAATAATTCTCACTCACTCAACAATCACCTTCAACTTCAGCACAATTTCAATTTTGCAACTCTGTGAAGAAAAATGAATAGCTTCAGAGTTTTTATAACTAAAAGCAGGCGCCCAGTTTAGCAGTTGTCATTAATTCACTTCCCCACTACTTAGAAATTTTCTAACTTGGGAGAGAATATTCTCAGCTGTCATAGAGTTGTCATAGAAATTTGCTATTATTGGAGATTCTTTCCTCGATTAAAATTCAAAATTTCCCTCCTTGACTGCAAGTCACTTTCAGTTGACTAAAGTATTTTGAGAAATTGATTAAAATTACTCCAGCATAAAAATTTATCTCATCCTTAAATAATGGCGTATTTTTTATTAAAAATTTAATCTCAACGCCTTTTTATTTCACTTGAGAAATTTATTTATTTCGCCAGCACCATAGAAAAATCTATACTTCAGTCGTGAGCTCCAGTATTTTAAAATCACTAGGCAAAATTATTTCCCTTCTAGAACATTTTTTTTTAAATATTTCCCCTCTTAAATATTTCTCAACTTCAAAATTCCATGTGTCTAACCAAAAAGAGGGGACATTTGATTTTTTTAACCTTGGAAAATAATTTTAATTAGATTTTAATTGACTTCCAGCCTGGGGCGTTTTATTTGTTTAGAACAAATTTCATTTTATTTCTAACGCCTTAGAAAAAATTCTCAAGCCATACTCAAACTTAGGCGCATTTATTATCTTGAGGTTTCAATTTCAATATTAAAATATTTTTCCAGCTTCAAACCTCTAGGCGCATATGGAAGGTCATTTTGAATACTTAGATAAAATTTTCCAACTTTAATAATAACCTCCTCAAGCCAGGCGCATATCATCCCTCAAACTTTTGATTTCCATGCCTTAGAGAAATTCTTTCATCATTTTTCCCTTTTGGACGCCTTTAGGTTTGTGTGATTTCAATTCCAAATACTTGGACAAATTCCTAGTTTCCCCTTCTAGCCTAGGCGCATATCACCCCTTAAACTTTTAATTTCATTGCCTTAGAAACATCTCCAGCTTCAACTCTTTAGTTAGGCGCATATGGGGGGTATCACTTTCAGTTTACATGCCTTGGAAAAATTTCAAACTCTCCTTCTCATCAAGGTGCATTTGATATGGCAAGCTTTTAATTTGCAAGACTTAGAAAATTTCTAGCCTCATCTTCCCCCTTTAGCCAAGGCGCATTTGAGCCCCCAAGCTTTCAATTTCCAATACTTAAACAACTTCTATCAAGGGCGCATTTGCTAGGTGCAACTCCAAGTTTCAACGCCTAAGAAACTTTCTAGCCTCTTCACAATTTCTTGGGCGCATACAAGGTCTTCAACTTTTAGTTTCACGCCTTAGAATAATTTTAATTCAACTCCACAGGCTGGGCGCATTCAAGGGGGTCTCCTTTCAATTTCTATCACTTAGAAAATTTTCTAACTTCTTCCTTGCCAAGGGCGCATATGACATGAGTAGCCTTGAGTTTATACGCCTTAGAATATTCCCCATACTTGTTGTTGGATTAAGGCGCATTTAGGGGGGCTTCCTTCAAATTTTCCATGCCTTAGCATATTTTAAAAGACCTCTCATTGCTGGGCGCATATGACATATGCTACTTCCATTTTCATACTTAGGAATTTTTTACTTTCTTCATGTTGCTTCCAAGGGCGCATTTGAAGGGTCTAGCTTTTAGTTTACAATACTTAGAACATTTGAATGACCCCTCCCTAGGCTTGGCGCATATGAGGGTAGTAGCTTCTAGTTTTAACGCCTTAGTGAAATTTCAAGTCTCCTTTTCTCTCCTTAGGCGCATTTGAGGTATCATACTTCAAATTTAAGTGCCTTAGTGAAATTTCATCACCCCCTTCTCTTCAAGGCGCATATGGAGGAGTGTACTTCAAATTTGAAACACTTAGAAACTTTTCAACTCTTTTCCTTCCAGTCAAGGCGCAAATGAGGTGTCCTGCTTCAAATTTGCATGCCTTAGTAAATTTTCAACCTCCTTTGAGTTAAGGCACATTTGGAGGGTCTTTCTTCTAATTTGAAACACTTAGAAACTTTTCATCACCAGCTGAGTGAGTCAGGGCACATATGAGAGGGTGGACTTCAAGTTTTGATGACTTAGAAAAAATTTCAACAACTTTCAACCCCAAGGGCGCATTTGACCATGCCTACTTCAAATTTCTCAGACTTAGAAGAATTTTCATCATCCTCAGGTAGCTTCTAGGGCGAATTTTGATGTTGGAGCTTTTATTTTATCAAACTTGGATGAATTTCAAAGCTCTTGTTTGATTCGAAGTGATTTGTTCACGTGGCCCCTCGCTTGCCCTAGCTTTCTATTTTTAGAAAGTTTCTCAAACTTTGCATTTTAAGCCAATTTCAAGCTCCAAAAAGCTTGATTTTCACTTTATCTCGAACCCCGTGATGTGATTGAACTGTTGGCGCCTGGTGCCTGCCTATACCTGCTATTTTTAGCAACTTACTAAAAATAGTAATTGCTCAGAATGTGCTCAAAATTTGCATGTTGATTGCCTGAAGGACGTCGATCATGACTGGATACTACTTCTATGTGAATGTCGTGTTTTGCCCTAGATTTTAGGAAACCCTAATTCCTCTGCACAGGCTTGCTAAAAATAGTAAGTGGTTGATTCTTCAATCTCTGCAACTCCGTTTGACTTGAAATTTGCGCCATGGGGTCCTCATCACTTGTTTGACTTGTTCATACTGATGCCTCGCGCTGACCTGCTATTTATAGCATGTTTCTGGAGGTGGTTTACTATTTATAGCAACTGCTTGATTTTGATACTTCCCCAACTCCGTTTGACTTGAAATTTGAATGTCGTGACCCTCATCGGTAGACTTGCGCGTTTGCACTGGCGCCTGATGCCGACTTACTATTTATAGCCTGTTTCAAATGTGGCTTACTATAAATAGTAACTGCTTTGATTGCCTTCAAAATTTACCAACGGACTTCTTGAAAGATGTTGATCACGATGGGATACCTTGGTTCTTGGAAATTTTGGCGTTTTACCCCTCATTTTGGGTCCCAAAGCTTCAAACCCTAATTTGTCTTGCATGTGCTTCAGATGAGCTCCATTTAACTCCGTTTCTGTTGCATGTCACTGTGCTCGTGATTCCGAAGTGTTGGGCAGCTGCCGAAGTGGTACTGCTAAAAATAGTAAACATCTGAAAAAGGTGATCCATCAACTGTTGGATGA